>PVIY010028355.1:0-33198 GCA_004026745.1 Myrmecophaga tridactyla
TCTTCTCAATCCCTTGATACTAAGTCTCAGCTCATTCTAGGGTTTTTCTCAATCCCTTGATGCTGAGTCTCAGCTCATTCCAAGATCTCTGTCCCACATTGCCAGGAAGGTCCACACCCCTGGGAGTCATGTCCCACGTAGAGAGGGGGAGGGTGGTGAGACTGCTCGCTGTGTTGGCTGGAGCGAGAGGCCACATCTGAGCAACAAAAGAGGCTCTCTTGTTTCCCTCAGTTTTGAAGGACAGTTTGTTTGGGTACAGAATTCTTGGCTGGAAGTCTTTCTCTTTCAGGATGTTGAATATATCATACCACTGCCTTCTCACCTTCAGGGTGCTACTTGAGTAGTCTGAACTCAGTCTTATTTGATTTCCTTTGTATGCAGTAGATTGTTTTTCTCTTGCTGCTTTCAGGATTTTCTGCTTCTCTTCAGCATTTGACAGACTGATTGGTATATGTCTTGGGTAAGGCCTATTTGAATTTATTCTATTTGGAGTTTGTTGGGCTTCTTTGACTTGTATATTTATGTCCTTTATGAGGATTGGGAAGTTTTCCTCCATTATATCCTCAACTACTCTTCCTAGCCCTTTACTCCTCTCCTCTCCTCCTGGGACACCAATGATTCTTATATTTGTACACTTTGTTTTGTCTATCATTTCCCTAAGATACAATTATATTTTTTCCATCTTTTTTGCCATTTGCTGTTTTGAGTCTTCAAAGTCAGTTATCCTGTCCTCTATATCACTTATTCTTTCTTCTGTCTCTTCAAATCTGGTGTTGTGTGCCTCTAGTATGTTTCTTATTTGATCAACAGCATCTTTAATCTCTGTAATATCTGTTATTTTTCTATTCAATCTTTCAAATTCCTCTTTATGCTCTTCTCCTGTCTTCATGATCTCCTTTATGTCATTTGCTATCCCACTTATTTTATTAAGTAGAGTTGTGTGAACATCCTTGACTAGTTGTTCCAATGTCTGTGTCTCATCTCATTTGGTTATTAGACAGGACTATATCTGTCTGCATTGTGATATATTTAGTGATTTTCTGCTGTCTTTGTTGCATGTAAATATCTTGATTAATTTACTTTGGGGGTTGATTTCTTTCAGTAGTCTAAGGCCTTGTGTTTGCAGGATGGTTGTACAGCTTGGAGCAAGGCACGGGGTGGTGCATTCAGTGCAGTGATTTATTTCAGAGCAGGTATAGGCACAGGTTGGAGATGTTACACTGATTTTTG
This sequence comes from Myrmecophaga tridactyla, assembly GCA_004026745.1. Lineage (NCBI taxonomy): Eukaryota > Metazoa > Chordata > Mammalia > Pilosa > Myrmecophagidae > Myrmecophaga > Myrmecophaga tridactyla. Next base: position 1,231 of record PVIY010028355.1, read on the forward strand.
TGAATGTGGGTGCCCAGAGGTCAGGGAGGATGTAGCTGTGCAGGTGCACTGGTCTGGAGACCTAACCCTGGTGGGCTCTGGTCTAAGGCATGGGGTTTTTGTGCACAGGCATAGATCTGTGGCAGTAGGTCGGCATTATGCCTTCATGGATTGGGGACAAATGTGCCTTGGCTGTGTAGGACAGCACTTTTTCAAAGCTGGGAAATAAGGTTGAGGGCTGTGTGTATGTGCTGTAATCTGGGGTTCCCAGAGGTGAATGACATGATTGGGGGCCTCTGCACGTGCGTGAGTCTAGGAGTGCCAAAAACTGATGCACAGAGCTCGGGGAGGTGGGGTGAGGCTGTGTGATATTATGGGCAGGGGGGCAGGGGTAGCCTGGGTATGAAGGTTAGTGCCTATCGCCTTTATGTGCTGGGTACCGGGAGGGGGAGGTAGTTGGCAGGAGGGGTGCAGAAGAGGTGGGTTGGGATGCACTTGCGATGGGGGTGTGGAGCAGGTATGTGCATTGGGGGCTGGTAGGGTGGGGGCACCTGGAGCACAGGGAATGGGAGCGGGTAATGGGGTTCAGGTATGTGGGGTGTGGGGTGAGTCGCTGGTCATGGAGCTGCCCTGGTGAGGGCAGCACACCCCAGGAACCCAGCCTGGCTTACTTCCTAGTCCCCAGCTCCTGTCCATGCACTCCTGTGGGCTCTGCGCCTACATGCCAGGCTCCAGCTTTCTGCCTCTCCTTTACATATTTCTGAAGCACTATGAAGGGGATCTACAGAACATGATGATTACTTCTTTAAAATCTCCTCCTCTCACTCCACCTGCTTTCCTTATATCCCAGAGCTGCTCACAAACATATTTTTAACACTTCCATGAGAACTCCTTCCCACAGCTCTTGCCCACAAGCCTATCATCCTCCTCTATACCTCTCCCTTTCTGCCAAAGCCTGTACAAAACCCTTTATCAAAAGGTCTCCTGAGATAATATCATCCATATTTTAAAACTTCAACTTCCATGCGAGGCAAAAGGAAAAATTGTTTATTTGGTGAAAAATTTATATTTTGATTAGTGCAATACCTAATTTAACTTGTATGATCAGTTTAGCTGAACACCATAAGTACATGGAATCTTGAATAGAGCTGAGATTTTGTTCATTTGTCCAGGTTAGTGTGATGGCCAGTAATTTGGGCAGTGAATAAAGAAGTATTTGCAACTTCCCTATTTGGAGAATTTCTGATATTCTTACAAGCAGTGGGGACAATGAGATCAATAGGCCATGGCCTCCATCTGGGGGTTCACCCATATGAAACTTATTCCTCCAAAGGACAGGCTAAGCCTACTTAAAATTATGCCTTAGAGTCACCCTTAGGAAACCTTTTTTGTTGCTCAGATGTGACCTCTCTTAGCCAACTCAGCATGTGAATTCACTGCCCTCCCCTTTACATGAGGCATGACTCCCAGGGGGCTAAATCTCTCTGGCAACGTGGTACAGAAATCCCAGGATGAGCCAGGACCCAGCATCATGGGATTGAGAAAGCTTTCTTGAACAAAAGGGGGAAGAGAGAAATGAGAAAAGTAAAGTTTCAGTGACTGAGAGAGGCTTTCAAACTGAGTGAAGAGGTTATCCTGGAGGTTATTTTTATGTATTACATAGCTATCCCTTTTTAGTTTATGGTGTATTGGAGTGGGTGGAGGTAAGTACCTGAAACTGTTGAGCTGTATTCCAGTAGCCTTGATTCTTGAAGATGATTGTATAAAGATGTAACTTTTGCAATGTGACTGTATGATTGTGAAAACCTTGTGTCTGATTCTCCTTTTATCCAGGGTATAGACAGATGAGTAAAAAAAATATGGATAAAAATAAATAACGGGGTAAAGTGGAGAATTCTTGATATTCTCACAAGTAGTGGGGACAACCAAAGCAATAGGCTGAGCCCCAATCTTGTGGTTTGTTCATATGAAACTTAACCCCACAAAAGATAAGCTAAGCCTACTTAAAATTAGGCCTAAGAGTCACCCCCAAGAGAACCTCTTCTGTTGCTCAGATGTGGCCTCTCTCTCTCTCTCAGCCAACAGCAAACTCACTATCCTCCCCCTCTCTACATGGGACATGACTCCCAGGGTGTGGACCTTCCTGGCAGCATGGGACAGAAATCCTAGAATGAGCTGAGACTCGGCATCAAGGGATTGAGAAAACCTTCTCGACCGAAAGGGGGAAGAGTGAAATGAGACAAAATAAAGTGTCAATGGCTGAGAGATTCCAAAGAGTTGAAAGGTTATCCTGGAGGTTATTCTTATGCATTAAATAGCACCTTTTTAGTTAAGATGTAACAGAGAGGCTGGAGGAACTGCCTGAAAATGTAGAGCTGTGTTCCAGTAGCCATGTTTCTTGAAGATGATTGTATAATGGTATAGCCTTCGCAGTGTGACTGTGTGATTGTGAAAACCTTGTGTGTGATGCTTCTTTTAGCTACCTTATGAACAGATGAGTAAAACGTATGGATTAGAAATAAATAAATAATAGGGGGAACAAATGTTAAAATAAATTTAGTAGATTGAAATGCTAGTGATCAATGAAAGGGAGGGGTGAGGGGTATGATATGTATGATTTTTTTTCTGTTTTCTTTTATTTCTTTTTCTGATTTGATGCAAATCTTCTAAGAAATGATCATGATAATGAATGTATAACTATATGATGAAAAAATATAGTGAAGGATGTAATACTTAAGAGACTTAAAAAAAAATAACAGGGGGGGATAAAGGGTAAAATAAATTGGGTAGATGGAAATACTAGTGGTCAATGAGAGGGAGGAGTGAGGGTTATGTTATGTATGAGTTTTTTATTTTTTCTTTTCATTTCTTTTTCTGGAGTGATGCAAATGTTCTAAAAAATGATTGTGGTGATGAATACACAACTATGTGATGATATGGTAAGCCACTGATTGTATACCATGTAAGGAAAGTATGTAGATGAAGATTTGTCAATAAAAATATTTTTTAAAAAGTGCCCTCCTAGTTGCCAGGAAAGTTTAGAATACCCTTGTGTATCACCGCAACACAGAAATTCATTTTGGGATTTTATCAAGATCTTCCCAGATAGCAATGGCTTCAATCCAAGACTTCCATTCATCTAGGATTCTTTGCTTCTGCTTTCTAAATATTTTTGTCAAGTCATAATTGAGTCTTTCCTTTGTGGATAGTTACAAAAAGTTACGTTCGTGTAGATGGTGGAAATCATCATTATTTTTCCAAATATGATTCCATTTAAAAGCAAGAATTTTCTTCAGCCCTCTGCTATGCAGATGCATTCCTTTCTCCCCACACTCTCAACTCTCAAATTCTTAAACAGAGTAAGTACAGTTTGGGGGGTTGTTTTTATCTAGAAAAGAATCCAGAGAACTTTGCAAGCTTTTCTCAAGTGGTTCAAACACTCCCTTTAATGCAGTTCTTTCTGAGGTAAGAGGTAGCAGCTGGAAACAGGCAGTATTGCTTCTAGCACCAAACTAATTCAGTCAAGGGGGCTTGATAAAAATTGTCTATTTTGAGTTTTATCAAGCAAGGAAACTATGATTCAGTCCTGTCTCATCCAAAAATACTGTATAATCCTGAACTAGAGCAAATAATAGAGGAGAAAAGCCAAAGAAATACAAGTGGGACAATTGGAAAAAATTGGACTATAGACTCTATGCTTTATATCAATGTTAAATTTCTTGAACTTGATAACTGTATTTAAGGTGATTATATAAGCAAAGATCCTTGTTGTTCGAAAATATGAAATGTTCAAGGAACATGATGCATGCAACCTACTCTCAAATGTTTTTAATATAGATATATAGAGTGATCTAACAAATGTGGCAAAATGTTAAAATGTTGGTAAACCTGGGTTTCTGGCTAGTGCATTAGGGTTCTCTGTATTTTTTCTATATTACTTTTGCAACTGTCCTGTGAGTTTGAAATTATTTCAAAAGAAAAAGTTTAAAAAGTAAAAAAAAAAAATACTATATACTCATTTAATGTCTCAGGAATGGAACAAGAACCAGGTCAGGGCCAAGATATGTGAAGCAGATATGAAGGAGAGAGACAAAGTATAAAGCTAAACTTCCCTATTCATATCCAAATGACAACAATAATAACAGGACATGGAAATGGCAATATCTTCCCTCGCACTTGGTAGCAATGTTTAAGTTTCAACTTAAGTTTAAGTTTCTAAAATTTAAAGTTTACATTTTATTTTTAATGGAACTTCCTATTCTAAGTTAAATGATTAGTTTTTGGAAAGACACTGTGTTCCTGGAACCATGAGTACATCTCATAGCTCAATTTCCCCAACTGGAGAGGGTAAAGTGGGGATGGGTAAAAAGGAGAGTTACTCTGTGCCTACCATGAGCTCCCAGAAGAGTTCAAACTCAAACTTTTATAGTTAGTTGCTTATGGTAAATTTTGTTCTTATTATTCCCTCAGTCTGGAATGCTCCCCACCCACCACTTCACTTTAGCAAATTCTTGTTTATCTTTTTGGTTTCAGTTTAAACATAATTTATGTGAGATAGCCTTCTTTGGTTCCCCCCACTTCCCTTTAAATTAGGTGAGGTTCCTGCTAGTGCTTTTGTAGCACCAAGTACTGAACACAACAGAATACTCATTACCCTTCTGTTTCTGCTTGGAAATTGTCTTTCTATTCAACTGTAAATTCCATAAGAGCAATGACTATCTCTACTTTCCTCCCCAATATGAACCAGTACTAAGCATATATGAGATGATAAACAGAGCTTTGTATACATTCTCAGGCTATTCAGAAAGAAGAGAAATTTGGGGATTTCTATGCATAGTGTCCTCCTTTTCAGGGGTTACAACATCCATTTGCATAATATTGATTGTTTGAATTAGTCTTTGCCTACTAACCTGATGCTGCATATAATTTTGCTTTACCCCCAGTTTGTTGGGAGTGGTGATGGTATTTTTTCTTCTTTGTTCTTATATTCTTTCCCCTCTTCTGCCCAAGACAGCACTTTTTAAAATTCCACAGCTCTCTGTGCTCCAACATTTTGAGGATTCTTGCTTTACATGCATACCAAAAAGTATGCTTGAGAGACTTCTGGGGTCTGTGGCTTCAGAATCAAGGTCATGAGAAAATCTTTACCGTTTAGAGATTCTGGAGCCGTCCAGCGACTGTACAACTCCTCTATTGAAAAATTGCAGAAAGGCCACTTTTTTTTTTTTTTAGAAAGTCTAGTTTTTTATTACCTTTGTTTGAATTCTTCTCTCTGAAATCAGTAGCCTTTTATTTTTTTTTTAATTTACTTCAATTTTCCTTCATACTGACAAGTTCTTTAAAAAGAAAGGATGGACAAGAATTGCTAGGAAGGAACTGAAGCATGAGCAAGGTAAATAGATAAGTAAGGAACATCTTCTTTTAGGAGTGTCTAAGTCTTCAGTTCCAGGTGACACAGAACTAACTAGCCCATCTGTCAGATAACACCCAAGGATGTTTGAAGGACTCATGAATAAATATAGATGTAGTGTACTCCAGGGAGATGAAAGCCTCCTTCTGATTTAGAGATTGATAAGCTTGTTGTTGGCCCTTAGTAACATTCTAGATGAATACTAAACAGCCAATTTGTGAGCATTTGGGCAGGAAAAGCTTGCCTTGATCCTAAAGGGCTATATTTTAAAATTAGGTTATGCCAAACTTAACATAAAATGAATATCAAAAAGGTATTAATTTTCATTTCAGTAAGGCTGTTGACAGGATTTGTTAAAATATCATTGAGAACAAGACAGTAAACCTGGATTCACAGTAGATTGAAGAAGCCCAGTAGATTGAACAAGGTTTTATAGGGCTCCGTGCCCTTTGGAAGGAATGATCTCTGTGGCATATAAGAGTGTTCAGTCCTGCCTCATATCATGTTGATGATGATTTAGGGGACATTTTTCAAAACTGCCAAAAGCATCAAACTGGGAGGGAGAATATATTGGTTAATACACTCAAGTTCGAGATTGAGAAATATTTTAACAGGCAATGAGTGTAAATAACCAAGATTTCACAAATAGATGATTAAGGACATATGTCTGGGCAATCAATTTTATTCATCAGATATCATATAGTGTTGATTCTGAAAAATCAGAAAATACAAATAAGGATATATAAGAAAATTGTCAGGGTGATAGTTACTAGGATTATAAAAAAAAACTGCAATTCTCATCTTTCTAAACTCATTGTAGGGTTGCACTTCCTTGCTCCCTTGGAAGTAATACATGACTTTGTGATTTTCTTAGACAACAAAATAGCAGAACTGTCAGTCAGTGTGGGCAAGTTGCTTCTCCTTTTCTTCATGCTAATGGAGGCATGTGGAGCATCCACCTGTGTGAGTCTCTAAGCAGGTACACTGAGCAGGTGCCTTCTCTCGTAACCTGTGTTGGAATGAAGCATGAACAGGAGCTAATTTTTTGTTCTCTTCAGTCACTGTGATTTGAGGGATTATTTGTTACAGTATCATAATCTAACTATGTTGACTGATAAAACTAACATTTCTGAACATAGAGATGAACAGAAATAAGTTTATGGTATGTTAATTCCCAGATTTGTAGTAAGTATAATATATACATAAGTTATTAAAATATCTTCCTTACATCAGCTAGTTCCATCCTCCTATTCCATATTATTGACAGCTCCTTCCAGCATGAAAATGCTAGAATGGGCGTAGCCCAAGTACCCCTAAAGAGTGAGAGAAAGATCAGAGGTGATGGTGGAGTCATAGAGAAGGTAGGGTTTAACAAACAGGTATGATTGCTGTATATCAATACATATTGATACTTCTTTTAGTCTCCAGTACCTTAGAGCAGCTAGAAATAAAAACCTAAGACTGTGGAATTGTAACTTATACCAAGCTCTGAAATCTGTTCTATAACTAATTGTTGCAATGTACTTTGAAATTTATTGCTCTTTTACATATATATTATTTTTCACAAAAAAAGAAAAAAATTCGATTGTGATGATAAATGCACATCTATATGATGATATTGTGAACCACTAATTGTGCACTTTGTATGATTACCTGGTATTATAGTTGGCTAGCTGCTGGAATGCAATATGCCAGAAATGGAAAGGCTTTTAAAACGGGGAATTTATTGAGTTGAAAGTCCACAGCTCTAAGGCCATGAAAATATCCCAACTAAAGCAAGGCTATAGAAATGTCCAACAAAGGCATCCAGAGAAAGATACCTTGGTTCAAGAAGGCTGATGAAGTTCAACGTTTCTCTCGCAACTGGAAAAGCATGTGGCATTTGTGGCAAAGTCCACTTGTTTTCTCTCCCAGCTTCTTGTTTCATGAAGCTCCCCTGGGGATGTTTTCCTTCTTTATCTCCAAAGGTCTTTGGCTGCTTAGACTATTGGCCTTATGGCTCTCCTATGGTTCTGCGGCTCTCTCCTCATTCTCAAGCTTTCTACAAAATGTTTCCTCTTTTAAAGGATTCCAATAAATGAATCAAAACCCACCTGGAATGGGTGGAATCACATCTCTGTGGATATAACCTAATCAAGTGTTCAATATACAGTGCTGAATAGGGGTCAAAGAAACGGTGGCTCCCATGAGATTGAATCAGGATTAAGCATGGCTTTTCTAGGGCACATAAATCCTTTTAAAGCAGCCACATGGTATGTGAATATATAATATATATATCAATAAAAAATAAATAATTAACAACAAAAAAGTCATACTTTGTACTACACTAATGCGAGGTGTTAATAATAGGGCAGTATATGGGAACTCTGTATTTTATTTATTTATTTTTGTTTGTTTGTTTAATTTTTTATTAATTTTTTAAAAATATAACAACAAACCAACAAAAACCTTCTTAACATATGATCATTCTGTTATACATATATAATCAATAATTCACATCATCACGTAGTTGCATATTCATCATTATGATAATTTCTTAGAACATTTGCATCAATTCAGAAAAAGAAATAAAAAGAAAACAGAAAAAAGTTCATACATACCATACCCCTTACCCCTCCCTTTCATTGATCACTAGCATTTCAATCTACTAAATTTATTTTAACCATTGTTTCACTATTATTTATTTTTATTCCATATGCTTTACTTGTCTGTTGATAAGGTAGATAAAAGGAGCATCAGACACAAGGTTTTCACAGTCACACAGTCACATTGTGAAAGCTATATCATTATACAATCATCTTCAAGAAACATGGCTCTACATTTTCAGGCAGTTCCCTCCAGCCTCTCCATTACCTCTTGACTAACAAGTTGATATCTATTTAATGCATAAGAATAACCTCCAGAATAACCTCTTGACTCTGTTTGGAATCTCTCAGCCATTGACACTTTATTTTGTGTCATTTCACTCTTCCCCCTTTTGGTCTAGTAGGTTTTCTCAAGCCCTTGATGCTGAGTACAGCTCATTCTAGGATTTCTGTCCCACATTGCCAGGAAGGTCCACACCCCTGGGAGTCATGTCCCACGCAGACAGGGGGAGGGTGGTGAGTTTGCTTGTTGTGTTGGCTAGAGAGAGAGGTCACATCTGAGCAACAAAAGAGGTTCTCTTGGGGGTGACTCTGAGGTCTGATTTTAAGAAGGCTTGACTGATCCTTTGTGGGGTTAAGTTTCATATGAACAAACCCCAAGATTGGGGCTCAGCCTATTGCTTTGGTTGTCCCCACTGCTTGTGAGAATATCAAGAATTCTCCACTTGGGGAAGTTGAATTTTCCCCCTTTCTCACCATTCCCCCAAGGGGACTTTGCAAATACATTTTTATTCACTGTTCAGATCACTCTGGGATTTATCTGGGCATCACTCTGGACAAACCTACAAAATCTCATTCTCTACTCAAGGTTCCAAGTACTATGGTGTTCAATTAAGCTGTCCACATCAGTTATATTAGGGAATGTACTAGTCAAAATATAAATTTTGTACCAAATAAGCATTTTTTGCTTTAGCCTCACACATAAGTTAAAGTTTTCAAGTATTAATTATCATCTATTTTATGCATGATTTTTCTATGAACCTATAACTTCTTTTTTTTAACTTTTTCTATTATATATTATAACATATACAAAGGTAAGAAAGAAAAAAGCAGTAGTCTCCAAAGCACTCTTCAACAAGTAGTTACAGGACAGATCCCAGGGTTTGTCATGGGCTATCATACCATCCTCTCAGATTCTACTCTAGCTGCTCCAGAACATTGGAGGATAGAAGGAATAAATATTTTTTTCATCATCACAACTGTCTTTTTTTTTTTTGAAAAATAATGTATATACAAAAAAAGCAATAAATTTCAGAGCATATCACAATAATTAGTTGTAGAGCAAATTTCAGAGTTTGGCATGGGTTACAATTCCACAATTTTAGGTTTTTACTTCTAGCTGCTATAAGATACTGGAGACTAAAAGAAATATCAATATAATGATTCAGCAATCATACTTGTTTGTTAAACCCTACCCTCTCTGTACAACTCCACCATCACCTTTTATCTTTCTCCCACTCTTTAGGGGTATTTGGGCTATACCAATTCTAGCTTTTTCAAATTGGAAGGGGCTGTCAATAATATGGGATAGGTAGACGGATCTAGCTGATGTTGTGGAAAAGCTGGACCCTCTAGGTTTCAGGACTTTTCTAATCCAGGGACCTATCTGGACGTTGTAAGTGTCTGGAAAGTTACACTAGTGCATGGATCCTTTGTAGAATCTTACATATTTCCCTAAATGTTCTTTAGGATTTGCTGGAATGGTTTTGGTTGGGGTTTGGCAAGTTATGATAGGTAGCAATGTATAGCTGAAGCTTGCATGAGAATGACCTCCAAAGTAGCATCTCAACTCTATTTGAACTCTCTCAGCCAATGATACCTTATTTGTTACACTTTGCCCCCTCCCCCTGCTTTTGTTCAGGATGGCATTGTTGATCCCAGGGCACCAAAGTCAGACTCATCCCTGGGGTCATCTCTTATGCCACCAGGGAGACATTCACCCCTGTATGTCATGTCCCACGTAGGGGGGAGGGCAATGAATTCACTTGCAGAGTTGAGTTTAGAGAGAGCCAGGCCACATCTGAACAAAAAAAGAGGTCCTCCCAAAGTAACTCTTAGGCATACCTATAGGTAGGCTAAGCTTTTCTGCTTCACAAGAGTAAGCCTCAAAATCAAGGGCCTGGCCTATTGATTTGTGTATCCCTAATATTTGACACAGTATCAGCAGATTCCCTGATGGTAAAGTTTAATAGTTCCATGTTTTTTCTCCCAACCCTCAAGGGACTCTGCCAATACATTTTGATTATCTGCTTAACATATTCTAGGATGTATCCAGGCATTACATTAAGCTATACAGGATTAAATGACCTTATTCTTTTTCTGGGCTCCCTGTGTTTTGGTTGTTTAAATGAGCTATCCAGACAGGTTGAGTTAGATTATGTGCTACAGAAAATTTAGTTTCTGGACAAAATAAACCTTTCTTCCTTTGGTCTCAAAGAGTAGGAGTGTTTTCATAGAATTTTTTTTTTTTTTGCCATAGGCAAGCACTGAGAATTGAGCTGGGATCTCCCTCATGGCAAGCGAGAACTCTGCTGGCTGAGCCACTGTGGCCTGCCCTGTTTTCACAGACTTTTTTCTTTTTTAATTTTTTATTTATGATACACAACCACATACAAACACAAACATTCTTATCACATATAAACACAAACATTCTGTTTTCATAGACTTTTAACAAATATTTCCAAATTACACTAAAGGAAATAAATAAAAATTTAGAGTACCACCAGCTATGTATGAGAAGGTCTGTTTTTTTTCAGATTTTGATGTACACAAGATATTGGCTATTTCCATTTTTAACAGTCTGATTATGCCAGCACACTTGGTAGCTACTTTGTTTGAACATTTCTTTATAAAATTATGGGAATTTTATTTATTATTTTGTGACTCACTTGCCCATGGCCTTTGCCCATTATTCCACAGCTATTAGTCTTTTTTGCTGATTCACAAGGGCTCTAGAGATATTAATGCTAACTAACCCTTACCATATAATTTGCAAATATATTTCTCAGTTTTGTATTTAGCTATTAATATTGTTATAAATTTTTCCATATTGAGGTTTTAAACTTTAGTTAGCAAAGCATAGCAGTGTTTCCTATGTGATATATTTTTGGATATAGTTTCTTGGATATAGCTTCTCAAACCTTCAAATAAAATTAACATTTACGTATATATTTTCCTCTAGTACTTTTATCATTTTATATTTACATGTACATTTTTAATCCATCCAGAATTTATGCAGGAGTATTGCATGTGAGAGGAAACTGTCTTTCTCAAAAAAGAAAAGCCTAAAGTTTTTAACTAACATAAAATGCAACATGAAGCAACAGTTAAACAAACTAATTCAATTTTAAACTTCCTTAAAAAAAAATCTAAATCTAGGACACACAAAAAAAGGAAGTAATAATTCTATTGCAGGCTCCATCAACTAGACCACATCTCAATATTCAGTTCTGTTTTTGACATTTTGGGACATTAGCAGATTGGAGGATATTCACAGAAGGGCAACCAGAAATGGTGGAGACTCTGGAAACCATATACTTTGAAGAAAAATTCAAGGAATATTTTGCTTAGAAAAAAGATTTATGTCAACAATGAAAACTATATTCAGATTTAGGAAAGACTTCTATGAAGAAGCACTAGATTCATTCCTTCCAGTTTTAGATACCAGCATTTGGTGCAATGCTTATATCAATTCAATAAAAGGAAGAATCTTGTGACAATGAGATCTGTTCCAAAATAAGGTACTGACATTCCCAGTCCTGTAGAACTTTAAACAATGATTAAATGGGTTCCTGTCAGGAAGTTAGAGATCATTGCCTGGGTTAGGATGTTGAACCAATGGCCTCTAAGGCCTCCTCCTAAATCTGAGATTTTATGATTCTACATTATGCTTGACCTGCCTGAAGTAAATAGCCTAATAAATAATCCTTATCAGGTTTTTGGAAATTTAGTCTGAGTTCTGAAAAAGGCTTAAACCTGAGCAGATATAGCAGGACATTATTACTGGGGAAGGAGAACAAAATTAGACAGTTGCGGTATTGCCCAGCTCCTACTACCCAGCAATAAGCAGCAGAACCTTAAGCAATCAGTTATCTTATCTGGGTCAGAGCTTGTCATTTTGAAATGAAAGAGTTGGACTAAAATATAGTTATTAGATGATCTAAGGGTCCCATTAAAGTCCAAGATGCTATAATTTTGTATTTAATAATAAGTGGAATTTTACCTAATCTGGTTTCCAATAGAAACCTAGATGCCTGTCCTAATAATCCCTTGTCATTTCAACGCCCTAAATTTGTGAGAGCCTCTTGAACCAAAAACTGCAGGTTAAATCCAAGGTTCATTAAATCCTCATTCATCAAAAAACATTTTAGCATGTTCTCTACATCAGGCACTATGCTAGGTATCAGAGATTCAAGGGTGATTACAATGGCAATCTCACAGTTTTGTTGGGGTGACATCTAGTAAACCCAAATCAAAATACTGTGATAATTGTATGGTGTGTCTTTAACTGCAGTAGTGTCTGAGAAAAATACTTTCTATTTAAGTCTGTAAATGATGGGAATAGGTGATGTCTAAGGTCATATCCAGCTCTATATCTTGCACATGCTTCTAAATCAGAATTTAGAATAATGTACTGTACATGGAATCTTGAATAGGGCATGAGATTTTGTTGGTTTGTCCAGTTTAGCATGATGCCCCAACATATCCCAGAGTAATGTGGACAGTGAATAAGTAAGTATTTGCAAAGTTCCCTTGGGGGACTAGAGAGAAAGGAGGAAATAACCACTCCCCCATTTGGAGAATTTATCATATTTTCACAAGTAGTGGGGACAACTAAATCAATAGGCTGAGCCCTCAATCTTGGGATTTGCTTCTGTGGGACTTATTCCTGCAAAGGATAGGCTAAGCCTAAAGTTATACCTAAGAATAACTTCCCAGAGAACCTCTTTTTTGCTCAGATGTGGCCTCTCTTTCTAAACCAACTTGGCAGGTGAATTCACTGCCCTCCTCCCCTACTTGAGACATGACTCCCAGGGGTGTAAACCTCCCTGGCAACATGGGACAGAACTCCTGGCATGAGCCAGAACCTGGCATTAAGGGATTGAGAAAGCCTTCTTGACCAAAAGGGGGAAGAGACAAATGAGACAAAATAAAGTTTCCATGGCTGAGAGATTTCAAATAGAGTTGAGAGGTTATCCTAGAGGTTATTCTTATACATTATATAGATAACCCTTTTTAGTTAATAGTGTATTGGAGTGACTGGAGGAAAGTACCTGAAAATGTTGAGCTGTGTTCCAGTAGTCTTAATTCTTGAAGATGATTGTATAAAGATGTAACTTAAAAAAAAAAAAAGTCTTTTCACTGGAGTTTAGCTTTACAATGGCCTCACTCCTGGGGGAACAGGATGATCTTTAGCTTAAGTTGGGAACAAAGGAGGGCTCTATTGAGCAACCCAGGTAAAGAGGGAAAGGAACAAAACCATCTTCACTGAAGGGATTTTAACTTTGCTTTCTATAAAGAACTTATTTTAAATGTCAGTAAAATGGGAAGCCAAGTAGTTACTAGACATAGTTCACAATGTTGTAGGGAGGTTTTAATAAAATAATTTTGATAAAACACTTTCTAAACTATAAAGAGGTATGCTACACAAATATAAATTATTACTGGTATATGCATATAAAAATGGGAGTAAATGTTGATTTGATGATTTATTTAGATATAATTAAAGATATTTCTATTCTCCCCCCAAAAAAGAATAACCTAATGTAAGGCTATTGAAGTTAAGTTGGTATCAATACAAGCTAACTTCTAATAGATTTAAGATGGTAAATAAATCTGATCCCCACAGTAACAACAACTACAAAAATATTTAAAAATCTATACAAAAGGAAACATGAATGAGCCAAAATGCGCCTTACAAAAGATTATCTAAACAAAAAAGGAAAGCAGTAATGGATGAAGCGAGGGACAAAAAATGTATAAGAAGAACAAATGAAGTTAGTCTTGCTTTCTCAGTAATTATCTTAAATGTAAATGGATTAAACTCTCCAATCAAAAAGGAGACTGGAAGAATGGGTAAAGAAGTGTGATCCATCTATATGCTCTTTACAAGAGACTCATCTCAGATCAAAGATGCAAACTGGTTGAAAGTGAAAAGAGGAACAAAAATATTCCATGAAGGTAATAATCAAAAAAGAGTTGGGGTGAGTACACTAACATCAGACAAAATAGATTTTAAGTCAAAAACTGCTATAAGAGACAAAGAAGGACATTACATATTGATAAAAGACTTAATTCAACAGGGTGATATAAAAATTAAAAACATATATGCATCTAACAGCAGGACACCAGAATAAGTGAAGCAAAAACTCATACAGTTGAAGGGAGAAACAGAGGTTCTAAAACAATAGTTGAAATTCCAATACATCACCTTCAATACTGTACAGAACATCTAGAAGTAGATCAACATGGAAACAGAAGACGTGAACAGCACTATGAGCCAAATAGATCTAATGAGCAAATATAGAACACTTCACCCAACAACAGCATAATACACTTTCCTTTCAAATGCACATAGATCATTCTCCAGGATGTTAGGGAACAGGAGAAATCTCAATACATTTAAAAATATTGAAATCACACAAAGTAACTTCTCTTATTACAATGGAATGAAGCCAGAAATCAAAAGAAAAACTAGAAAATTTACAAATATGTGGAAATTAAGCAGAGCACTCTCAAACAACCACTGGGCTAACAAAAAAATAAAAGGAAATTAGAAAATAGAGACAAATAAAAATGAAAACAAAACATACCAAAAACTTATAGATTGCAGTAAAAGCAATGCTCATGGGGAAATTTATAGCCATGAACATCCATATTAAAAAAAGATGAAAGATCTCAAATCAATAACCTAAAATTTACATCTTGAGGAATGATAAAAAGAAGAACAAAGTAAGCCAAAGAGAGAGAGAAATAATTAAGCTAAAAATTGGTTCTTTGAAACAATCAACAAAATATATATATTATAAACAATGAACCGACATACCAACATTCTTGGCATACAATTGTTCTTGACATGGTTACAATCAGTGGCTCACAATATCATCACATGGTTGTATATTCATCAACACGATCATTTTTTTGAACATTTGCATGTCTCCAGAAAAAGAAAGAAAAAAGAAAAGACTCATACATGCCATACACTTTACACTCCCTTTCATTGGCCACTAGTATTTCAATCGATTCAATTTATTTTAACTTTTGTTCCCCCATTATTTATTTTTATCCATATTTTCATCTGTCCATATCATAGATAAAAGAGCATCAGACTCAAGGTTTTCACAATCACACAGTCACATTGCAAAAGCTATATCATTATTCAATCATCTTCAAGAAAAATGACTACTGGAATACAGCTCTACAGTTTCAGGCATTTCCTCTAGCCACTCTAATACAGTCCTAATACCATGAACTAAAAAGGGGTTATCTGTATAATGTGTAAGAATAACCTCCAGGACAACTTCTCGACTCTGAAATCTCTCAGCCACTGACACTTTATTTTGTCTGATTTCTCTCTTCATCCTTTTGGTTGAGAAGGTTTTCTCAATCCCTTGATACTGAGTCCCAACTCATATTAGGATTTCAGTCCCATGTTGCCAGGGAGGCTTACATCCTGGGAGTCATGTTCCATGTAGAGAGAGAGAGAGGGCAGTGAGTTTGCTTGCCATGTTGGCTGAGAGAGAGAGAGAGGCCACATCTGAAAATCAAAAGAGGTTATCTGGGGGTGACTCTTAGGCATAATTTTAAGTAGGCTTAGCCTATCCCTAGCAAAATTTCTTGATTTAAACATTTTTAATCAATGAAGATTGAAACTCAGAAAACTAGGAATAAAAGGGAACTTTCTCAACATGATAAAGCTATTTGTGACAAACCAACACCCAATATTATAGTCAATTGTGAAAGACTAAAAGCTTTTCCCCTAAGATCAGGAACAAATCAAGGATGCCCAGTTTCACCACTGCTATTCAGTAATGTAGTAGAAGTTCCAGTCAGAACTCTTAGGCAAGAAAAATACATAGAAGCTATCCAAATTGGAAATGAAGTAAAGCTATCACTATTTGCTGATGGCATAATGTTATATATAGAAAATCCAAAGGAATCCATAAGAAAACTACTAGAGTTAATAAAGGAATTCAGTAAATTGGCACAATACAAAAATCAACATGCAAACATCAATTGTGTTTCTATACACTAGTAATTGAACAATCAGAAGAGAAATTAAAATAATTCTACTTACAATAGCATGTAAAATAATAAAATACCTAACAATAAATTTAACAAAGGTTGTAAAAGACTTAAATCATTGAAAAACCACATAATGCTGTGAAGGAAATTAAAGAAGCCCTAAATAAATGGCAAGTCATTCTATGTCCATGGATTTGAAGATTTAAAAATTGGCAATTTAGCAATAGTCAATATTGAGCCAACTTGATGACTTAAGGCACTCCAAGGTGACATCCCCCACAGAAGCTTTGAACAACTAGCAAGATCTGGTAAAGTCATCTTATTCACTCTAGAAAAAAACTTAAAGGTTGCAGAAAATGAGCCAAATCAAGAAAACAGCTTTAAAAATAGTAAAAGAGAAGCTTAAAGTTCAAGGAGTCCTTGTTATCCCTCCCTACTCCACTGGTGCAATGTGAAGCTAGGCTGCCTTCCCTTCTGGGCCCCTATCTCTGTTCCTAAGGAAGCTGAATAACCCCCCTGAGCATATTGGGATGCCTGTATGTAGGTACCAATTTGTCAGGTGGCAGCCTGAAAGACTGAACCAGGAAATTCATCTCTGGCTTGCTCTCCTAGAACTTGCCCTGCAGGCAGAAGCCACTTGTGGACAACTAAAGAAATATAAGAAACAATTAAGTCAAAGTAGCCTGGAGCATAGGTTAACCACCTTTAAGATATACAATAGAGCATGCAGGTGGGACACATCTATTTATCGTGGTATAAAGGGAGCATTTGAATTCCCATACACAAGGGAATTCCTAAGGCTAGGAGCACAAACCCAGGATAAGATACAGGCACAGAAAAGACTGAGAGGACTCTGCACTTCATATTCACCTGAGGCTGATTTTCTTGATAGGAAGACAAAACCCTAAAAGAGAGTATCAGCTAACACAATACAAAGTTGCAAAGTGGTTAAAAGAGGAAATTTTAGGTTACACATGTTATTAGAACAAATTTTTTGAGAAGAAATGTAAGACTGAACAACACTGTCTTAGTTTCCTAGGCTGCTCAAACAAATACCATGAAATAGGTCAAGTTAAACAATGAGATTTTATTAGCTCATGGTCTTGAAGGTGAGAAATGTCCAAATCAAGGCATCATCAAGTCAAATGCTTTTTCCCCAAAGACTGTGGGGTTCTGGGGCTGGCTGCTGGTAATCCTTGGTCCTTAGCATCTCTGTCACATGGCAATCCACATGATAGCCTCTTTGGCCTCTCTACTGTCTTCAGGTTCCATTGAATTTCAGCTTCTGGTGACTCCCTATGGCTTCTTCTCTGTCTGAATTCCATTCTGCTTATAAAATACTGCAGTAAAAGGATTAAGCCCCTGACTGGGCTGGTCCACACCTTAACTGAAGTAGCCTCATCAAAAAGTCTTACTTGCTGTTCACTACACAGGAATGGATTAGACTTAAGAACATGTTTTTCTGGGGTACATACAGCTTCAAACCCAAAAACACAAACAATGAACCCTAATGTAAACTGTGGACCATATTTAATAGTATAATTATAATGTTGTTTCATAATTGTAATGAAGATATCACACTAGTAAAAAGTATTGATAACAGAAAACTGTTGTGTGTGTGAGTGGAGCTATATGGGAACTCTGTATTTCCTGCATGATTTTTCTGTAAATCTGCAACTTCTCTATTATTATTATAATATATAAAACATGAAAAAATATGTCAATACTACTCAAAGTGATCTACAGTTTCAGTGCAATAACTATCAAAATTGCGGCAATCTTTTTTTTTGCAGAAATGGAAAAGCCAGTTCTCAAATTCATACAGAACTGCAACTGGCTCCAAGTAGCCAAAATAATTTTGAAAAATAACAAAGTTGAAGGACTCACATTTCCCAATCTCAAAATGTATTCTAAAGCTACTGTATAGAAAACAGTGTGGTACTTGGCATATGACTAAACAAAGAAACCAATGGAATATAATTGAATGTCCAGAAATAGACCCCCAAAACCATTTATAAGAATTGGTTTTCACTGACTAAGTGTGTCAATGACATGCAATAGGGAAGAAATAGTCTTAAACAAATGGTGTTGGGAAAATTGAGTATCTGCATGCAAAATAATGAGTTGGACCACTACTTCACACCTGTATTAGTCAGGGTTCTCTAGAGAAACAGAATCAACAGGGAACACTCACAAATATAAAATTTATAAAAGTGTCACACATGACCGCGGGAATGCAGAGTCCAAAATCCTCCGAGTAGGCCATGAAGTCAACGATTCCGGTGGAGGTTCTGGACAAACTCCACTTCAGAGGCTCGCCAGCTGAAACAGGAAAAGCCTGTCTCTTCTGAATCCTCCTTATAAGGCTTTCAGTGATTAGATTAAGCATCACTCATTGCAGAAGACATGCCCCTTTGGCTGATTACAAATGAAATCAGCTGTGGATGCAGCTGACATGATCATGATTTAATTCTATGAAATGTCCTCATCGCAACAGACAAGCCAGCACTTGCCCAACCTCCATTTGGCCGAGTTAACACATGAACCTGACCATGACAGCACCGTATAGCAAAATTACCTTAAAATGGATCAAGGATCTAAACAGAAGAGATAAAATCACAAAATTCTTAGAAGGTAACACAGGAGCAAGCTTTCATAATCTAGAACTCAATGACAGATTCTGAGATATGACACTAAAAAAAAAATGAGGAACAAAAGAAACAATCAATTGACTTCATCAAAATTAAGATTTTTTTGTTGATCAAGAGATATTACAAAGAAAGTGAAAAAGTCTACAAGATAGGAAAAAGTAGTTGTAAATGATACATTGGATAAGGGCTTAGTACCCAGAATACATCAAGAACTTTTACATCACAAACACAAAATGACAAACAACAAAATTAAAAACTGAACAGGGGACTTGAACAGATATTTTCCCCTAGAGAATATGCAAATGGTCAATACACACATGAAAAGATGCTCCACATACTTAGCCATTAAGAAAATGCAAAACAAAACCATGAAATTCCACTTCACACCTACAAGAACAGTAATTATTTTTTTTAACGAAAAATAAAAGTGTTGGAGAAGATGCAGAGATATTGGAATTATAGTGAATGTTGGTGGTGATACAGATTGGTATAGCCACTGTGGAAGGCAATATTACAGTTCTTCAGAAAGTTAAATGTAGAATTATCATATGATCCAATAATTCCACTCCTAGGTATATGCCCAAAAAATTTGAGAAGAAGGACTTGAACAGATATTTGTACACCAAAGTTCATAGCAGCATTATCCATATTAGCCAAAAAGTGGACACAATCCAAGTATCCATCAGCAAATGAATAAGGTAAACAAAATATGGTACATACACACAATGGAGTATTATTTAGTCATAAGAAGACATGAAGTTCTGTAACATGTTGCAATGTGGATGAACCTCGAAAACACTGTGCTGAGTGAAATAATTAAGGCACTAAAGGACAAATATTACATGATATCATTTATATGAGATATCTATAAAATAGCAAATTTGCAGACACTGAGAACAGATTAGAAGTTACCAGGATATGGGGGAGGGGCAAAGAGGAATTTAGGTATAGTGCTTGTAAATGAAAATCAATGATAATGAAGTAAAGACTACCATACTGCAATTAGTTCACTAGGGCTAATCGGTATTTGTGTAAAGACAGATCCTGAGCAATGGCCCCAAGGCCTGTGTCTTAGAACCTACTACCTATTTAAGGTTAAAGAAGTCTTTAGAACCTCAATCAAGCAGACTATAACCAACCTCCATAAATCCCTCTGATTATTACCTTCTGTGGATATTTTCCACCATGATGGGCTCATCTACATTTCTGCAGTATTGTGTAAATAAAACCCAAGAAGACACCCTTTCTATCCCTAATCACTCACACATAAAGGGATATTTTGCATAAGGGGCAGGTCCAATGACACATATCAGTACCATTGACAAGTGCCCATGTTTTGGTGTGTGATTGCAATGTCAAAGTATATTGATTCAAGTGATGGCTGTGAAATGGTTCACCTGTTATGTACAGTTGGCCTTTGCTGAGATAGTTGCATGATTGCTTCTTCAAGCCTGCAAATTATTAGGGTGTGATTCTCACATTATATTGTATATACTGCTAATCCTCAGATTCCTACATTGTGAAACTCTAGCTTTTGTCTCTTCAGAAATAACCCTATAGCACCTATCAAGAACAGAGGAAGAGAGAATGTGGTAGCATACTGTATTAGTTTCCTAGGGCTACTGTAGCAAATTACCACAAACTCCACGACTTAGAGCCAGAGAAATTTATTCTCTCATATTTCTTGAGGACAGAAATTCAATATCAGTTTCACTGTGTCCAAATCATGATGAAGAGGGCCATGCTCTCTCCAGAGACCCCTAGAGAGCCTCTTAACAGTTTCTGGTGGCTGCTGGTATTCCTTTGCTTGTGGGTGAAGCACTCAAATTTCTGGCTCGACTTTCACATAGCCTTCTCCTTTTCTGCGTGTATCAAATCTCCATTTGCCTCCTCTTAAAAGGACATGTGTGATTGGATTTAGAGACCGCCCAGAAAAAATCCAGATAATCTCTTTAATTTAATCACTTCTACACAGATCCTTTTTCCACGTATGATAAGATTTACAGGTTCCAGAGATTAGGACCTGATATCTCTTGGTGGCCATTACTCAGTCTAGTACACTGACATAACAGAACACTTCAACACATATGATTGTTTTCTGATTACTACATTTCAAATAAAAACACATCCCCAGCTGTTCAGCAGCCCAAGAAAACCCAACGTCCTAGAACAGCTGTATTGGAATCACCTGAGGAGTCTGTTAAACCAGAGGGACGAGCTTCATCCCGACAGATTCTGATTCAGTCCGCCTGTGATGGGGCTTGATGATTTATGTTTCTAACAGGTTCCCAGATGATGATGCTGCTGCTGGTATGGGGGCCACATTTTTAGCATCACTAATTGAAGAGGTAGCTGATATTTGGTAACTGTTGTCCCATCTCAGAGAGTTTCCAAAGCTAAACCAGGTTGTTACATCTCTGACAGTCTGCTGGTCTACCTGGTAAGTTGCTGCAGAAATGTAGCGAAGCAAAGTTAGGAAGTAAATTTAGTTGAGAGTTCTGGTCGACCTGGGAAAAAAGGGTATGAATAGAAAGATAAACTTTGGTTTTTGGTGTTTGTGGATAATATCCATAATAGATGGTCACAAAATTGCCTACAACTTTTTAAGTTAATGTAAATTCCATCTAGTCAAGATTTCCATCCTAATGATGGAGATACTGCCTTGTAACAAAATTAATGAATCCTTCAAAGGATTGTTTTGGCGAGGGTAAGGTCGAAACATGGTTCATATCCTGACCTCCTGAGAGTCATGAGCTCCAGCAAGTGTCTTTCAGAATCATAGCAGCTTTTCTCAACCCTGGGATGTTCCTTCTCAGGTGGTGCATTTAAGTAACTGATGACTGGATATGAATCTGCATGGGGAAGACAAGCGCAACATCCATTGAGGTATCATCCTTCAGACCCTGAGCATTTCTCAGAAAGTCCTAATTCTTCACTGAGAGGTACCTAGAATTTTGTTCCCTTGTTTTCTTGGTATTTATGTTGTCTAATGGAGTTGAGTTATAATACCCACTTGGCCTTTTGGTATTCCATAGTAAGCTGAAAATCTCCAGCTTGCAATTCTTACTCTCATGTCTTCAGGTAGTTCAAATGAATGCATTCCTTATTTAAGCTGTTCAATAATTCAATATTTGTTTTGTGCTCTATAGCATGCCACACTGTCAGAATATATTTAGAGAGCAGTTAATTTAAAATCAAATGGTCCTTATTAGTGAGAGATTCTTCTTTCTCTTTGGATCCTTTGCTGTACTTGGATATCAAATGCTGAAAGTGAAGACTCGCTTCATGGTGTCCATCCATAGACTTTTCCTGACATTAATGGTGTGTGACTGTGATAAAGCACCTGCCACAGTTTAGAGGACTTTCAAGTTAAAATTACAGTGCTCATTTTGTTTCTACCCATTTCCAAAGACATGGCTGGTGACCTCGGCTGGCTCTGGGATTTCTCTACCTTGTTCTTTGGGGCTCCATTTCAGACCCTGCCTTTTCCCTTCTGGTTCATCCCATCTAAAAGAAGGCACAGGCCCGCGTAGGAGAAAAGAGAGGCATTCCATGGGCACAGCCAAGAAGAAAGGGCACCCCAGGACAGAGCTGCTGGCACCCACCCGAGTATTTTGCAGTGGACCCAACCCAATTGCATATTTCTCTAAAATAGAACATCAAGTTCAAGACACACTAAAATTGTTTTCTACAGTTTTTAAACAAATATAGACTTTATATGCCTCTAAAATAACCTTGAGAATAAGGCAGATTTTTTTCAATAAATATATTAGAAATGGATGGTAAAAAAAATCCTCCAATGTGGCAAAGGCTGGAATGGGCATATGAATGGGAGATGAACAGACCCAGACTCCCAATCACAAATTAGCTCCTTACTTAAACCAAATTGATTGCCTCATGCACTCTGACCCAAGCACATCACTAGTTTTCAAGAAGAGCATTCTTAAATGTACTTAAAAAAACAGGACAACCTCAGGCAAAGAAACTAGTCCATGGATAGAACTAGTATGCTTTAAAAAAAAACCTCATTGTCATTTCTAAGTGGTAGTTTGGATAGGTGTTGTTTCTTGTAAATGTCATGAGGGTAGGTCTGTATGGTTACCTTCCTCTAATAGAAAATGAAGACTGACATAGTAATAGACTCAGAAGTCAAATGGAGGATCTGGAACTCTTGGGCATCAGTCTTGCTATTTAATGCCAAGGCTTCCATCCTCCCAAAGGTTCTAGAAAGAACAGGTATGTGGCACTATTATTTTAAATGACATAAATCTGGTATGCCCTAAATAAAGGAAAGCCCTTCTAACACACCTCTTTGTCTCTTCTCTCTTTCATTTATTTCTCCCATCTGTTTACCTTCTATTCTTTCTCTCTGAAAAGAGACAGAGGTAAAGCAGAAAAATTGAAGTAGATAAACCTACCAAATAAGGATGCTTTAAAGATTAAAAAAATAACTTTTGGAAAGCATCTAGCAGAGTGCCAGCTACATAGTATGTGCTCATTAAAGGCACAGCTCCCTTTTTTGCCCCTCTTAGAAGAGGGAAATCATTGGAAGATTATGGGAAGAGGAGTGACATTATGAGGATTGTATTAAGTTCCTTTCGTTAATGCCAAATGGGTAAAAAGGAAAGCATCATTCACATATCAATCTATTTGTGACTCTTTTCAAGACTGATTTCTGTTCTTCTCAATCATCACTGCAGGTTTTGAACATGGCACTGGACAAAACAATGCTCCACACTCCTGGTCAACCAAGGAGGGTAATGCTAAATTAAAAATGATGCCTATCTGATTCCTGGCATCAGATTAGAAGTCTCTTTGAAGAAATGATGGTAGACCTCAAAACAACTCTTTATCAGTCCTCTTTCTTAGAGAGTATAATAATGTACTCTCTATTGGAACTACATAGTCATTTGGTCTACCAGCAATTAAGGAAGCACCACTCATATTTGGATATGCAATTAACAAATATCTTCCTGTCTGGTTGATTTTAGAAGTGATAAAAACAAACCTCTCCATAAAAAAAAAAAGAAAGGAGAATTAAATGCTCTGCTATATATTTATATGAGAATCCATGTACTATAGTGAATGAGACTGCAGACTTTGACTTCAGTTGCTCCTGAGTTCAAAGTTCTTTACCTTGTGAACTTAGGAAAGTTATTACCATATTTGGTGTGGTAATAATAATAATAGTTACCTTGTAGGAATGTTAAGAATTATATGAGATAATATATTTTAACCCCTTAGTCTGTATAGTGTCTAACCCCCTAGGAAAAGATAGATAAATGTTGGTTAATATAATGGAGACAACTACCAATGTACCAGGATTGACCAAGCTAAGCTACCATTCCTTGGGCTATGTGCTTCAAGTGTTTTTGTTTGACCTTGTCTTCAAGACAACTAAACAATCCAAGACTGAATTCCTGAAAAATCTTGGAAACAATGACCTCTTTGATTCTCTCCATCATCACATAGTTGTATATTCATCATCATGATCATTTCTTAGAACATTTGCATCAATTCAGAAAAAGAAATAAAAAGAAGACAGAAAAAGATTCATACATCCATACCCCTTACCCCTCCTTTTCACTGATCACTAGCATTTCAATCTACTAAATTTATTTTAACATTTGTTCCCCCTATTATTCATTTATTTTTAATCTGTATGTTTTATTCATCTGTCAATAAGTAGATAAAAGGAGCATCAGACACAAGGTTTTCACAATCACACAGTCACACTGCGAAAGCTATATCATTATACAATCATCTTCAAGAAACATGGCTACTGGAACACAGCTCTACATTTTCAGGCAATTTCCTCCAGCCTCTCTGTTATGCCTTAACTAAACAGGTGATATCTATTTAATATGTAAGAATAACCTCCAGGACAACCTCTCAACTCTGTTTGGAATCTCTCAGCCATTGACACTTTATTTTGTCTCATTTCTCTCTTCCCCCTTTCTGTCAAGGTTTTCTCAATCCCTTGATGCTGAGACCCAGCTCATTCTAGTATTTCTATGCCACTTTTGCATGGAGGTTTACACCCGGGGGAGTCATGTTCCACGTAGAGGGGAAGGCAGTGAATTCACTTGCCATGTTGGCTGAGAGAGAGAGGCCACATCTGAGCAACAAAAGATAATCCTACTTATTTTAATAAGCACTTTGTTTCCTCATGAAAACATGTTATAATGATGCCTTTTAAAGTTTCTCTATAGTTTAAGTTCGAAATTAAAGTTTTATGTGAATCCTTTCTTTTACCCACTCATTCATTCAGCCTCCCTTTGTGGAGTATTAACTATATAGCAAGAATTTTGCAATTTACAAGTTAAGATGCAATAATTGATTTTAAGAAGTATAAATGCATTGGGAGGAATTAAACTACTTTTGCTCTGTAGAGTCCAGTTCAATGAAATGTTCTGATAACACAGAGTGGGTAGGAAGCACAGAAGAAAAGTAATTAAATTAAACTACAGAAAGGAACAAGGGAGATTCCCAGGAGGAAGTAATAATTAATATGAATCTTTAAAAGAAGGATCAGCTGGTACAGCTACCACTGCCTTTACTAGAACATTTGCATGACTTAGAATTAGAGAATTTTAGATGTATAAGCGACCACAAAGAATATTTAGTCTAATACTCTCACTTAAAAATAAAGAAACTGAAGCTCGTGTATATTATTTGAAAAAGAACGTCGGGTGTAGGATCAGATTAAGTGGCAAGTATAGAGTAGACACTCAATAAATACGTGTCCCTCCAGGACCATAATTTGTGTGACCTACTGAAAAATGAAAGTAGGGACCTTTGTTCACATTATTAAGACTTTCAAGACAGAGACAGCAGAGCATTCATCAAGCGTGGGACTCTTCTAAAGGCAGTGTCCTGTGTAACTGTGTAACACACAGTTCCCAGACTTACGGAGCAGCCCCCCTTCTTACTTTTACCTAAGTTCCTAGAGGTTACGAGGAGCAGAATTCAAAGAACAACCCAGACCTCCTCATGTCGTGTTTCATGCTCTGTGCTATTCAGATTTGAAAGAAAACAACAACAACAATTGTCAGTGCCAATAACATATATACAGGACCATGTTTCTAAACTTTTCCTGCATACATCCTACAATTGTGCTAAGAGACACGTTCAAAGTCACATTGTTCCAGATGCTCAAATAGAGAAATTACCCAGGCCTTTACTCAATGTATCATGAATTCTGCCTTTCTTTTTTGCAGTTTTGCGTAGTATAAAAAGAAGTCTATTTTATGTCATTCAACAAAATATGATCACAATAAGAAAAAGCTCTACAGAATATAGAAATGCATACTTCTAACAAAGCTAGTGGCATAATTTAGTTCTTCTTTTACTTATATGGACAATGGGTTCTCAAAATAAAAAAAAAAATCGTAAGTAATCCATTCACCTATTTTTTTTCTTGAGGGGATAATAAGTCCTCACATTTATTCCTATATATTCATTAATTAATTTGTGTCTTCATTTATTCAGGTGATAAGCATGAATGAATGTGTCCCAAGAGCCTAGGACAAGGCTAGTTGATAATAGGTGTTCAGTGAAGAGTGAGTAGATGATGGCTGACTGAATGAATGAAGGACCAATAAGTCATAATGGAATATTACTCAGCCTCAAAAAGGAATGAAGCATTGATTCATGCCACAGCATGGACAAGTCATAAAAACCTTTACGCTAAGTGAAAGAAGCCAGTCACAGACCACATATTGTATGATTCCATTTATATAAAATGTCTAGAATAGGAAAACCCATAGAACCAGAAAGTAGATTAGTGGTCACCAGGGGCTAGAGGAGAGGGGAATGACAAGTGACTTCTAATGGGTACAGGATTTCTTTTGGGAATGATAAAAATGTTCTGGAATTAGATAGTGATGATGAACCACTGTACTTACACATACAAGAAACTACTTGGCCAAACCCTTAACGCAATGGTGGCTTCACCCAGATTCCTGGGGCTTTGGCCTGCAAGGGGCATGATATAAAGTACTTTCTAGAAGTTCCTCCTTTTGTCTCCATTGTTTTAGAAACCACCCAAGGAGCCTTGATACCTCAGGTCTTGCTTGAGAATCCAAAATTAACTAGCAACACCTCATATTGTGCCTCGATTGCATTTCATGATACTTTAGACTATTTATTTGTCATGTTTTCAAGTTTAATTTATTTCCAGACTAACATAGCACAAGATGACCCATAACCTCTTGTGAAATGCTTGATATTTGTCATTCAGGACAGATGTTAGGCCTATTAATCTGGCTAACAGTAAAATAACAACAGTCACAGCTTATCCTAAGATGGAGTAATATGTAAAAATTTTCTAAAGTTTCTTTTATTTTTAGCATTCATTTGTTTATGACAACAGAGTGAGGCAAGCATCAGGCATTGTCTCTCATTTAAAGAAAAGGAAATGAATGTAGGATTAAACCTCCATCTTCTGGATCCTGCTTTATTATCCTTTCTTCTTTCCTACCAAGGAAAGCAAGTAGTCCTTCCTCCATTTAATTTTTTGCCCAGCGGTTGGAGAGGAGGATAAGAGGGGGTGAATGATAAGGGCATAAACTTTTGTCCTCCCCGGAAAGTTAAAGGTTAGCATCCTATTCCCAAAGGTTAGATAATTAATCATAGTTAAAATGACAACCTTGTCTCTGGAAAAGTAATGGAAAAGCAGAAATATAAAATTAAACAGGTATGTAATGTCAGGTAGTACCAAGGAGTTTGAAGAATTAACTTTAAATGTATGTGGGGGATTTTTTCCAAAAAGTTTTATACTAATGTCCAAGCACAGAACAAAATGGTTGTTACATCTAATTTATAAATCAGTGGCCATTCCTTAATTGCATATGTCACCTGGGAGGCGAGTATGGGAGAACACACAGAAGAGAAGGTCCACCGTTATGCTAGGAAGCAGAGAGAATAGGCAACAAGCCAAAATTTGAGTGTTTCTTCAAATTCTTGGTCTGGATCAGAGCGCCTCTCCCTCACTGACCAATAAGGAATGGAATGTAAGGCTGTGATTTTAATGGGTTCACTGCAACCCTGAGCTAGGTTTCTGTTCTAGCCAAATCTCCTGGATTCCTGTAGGGTACAGGCCTTCTAAAGACTCCCTTGAGAAACCCCCTCCCATCTCACATGGAAGTCCTGGGATATCTCAGTGACAACCCCACCCCCATCAACTAGACATTCCTGGAATTTGAACTGTGAGAACACTGACTCAGGCACTTGAATTAATTTCCAATGAATTCAGGATAACTGAAGAGGACACCAACCTACCAAAAGCCACTAATAGGCTATTATACTAGGAAATCATAATTTTTGGAAGCCACCAAAGTTCTTTATTCAACAAATATTTATTGATCACCAACTATATGCCAGCTGCTGTTCTAGGTACTGAAGACTCAAGCTGTGAATAAAACATATAAATATCATGTTCTTGTGGAGACTATCTCCTAGTAAATACAGACTCCTTCCTGCTAAATGTTTTTTTGTGGGAAATATAAGTACATCTTATCCTTCAAGCAGCCATATGATCAAGGCCTTCAGAGTTGCTTAGTTCTGGATTTAAATCCCACAGAAATGTCCTTGAAGCTTCATGTTTAAACAGAAAGCTACGGCTGGAATCATCTGAAGCTGCTCACTCACACAGTCTGGGGCTGAGCCGAGGAGACTTTAACAGGTTCAGCTGGAACCGCTGGGGCACCTCCAGGCACCTCTATCCCTAAGTGGTCTTTCCAGCATGGTGGCTTCAGGGTAGCAGGATTCTCACATGGGTTTGTGGCTGGAAGTGGAATCCATCTGCATCACCTTTTATGACATAACCTTGGAAGGTACATGCCATAGTCTGTTAGTCAAGGCAGTTACAAAGGCCACCCTGAGGATTCTAAGAATTCTATCCCTTCTCCCAAAAGTGATATCTGGAGTCCAGGGTAAAGAAGAGGGATCCCCTGGATGACCTGGAGCCCCTCAACCCCCAAGGGAAAGTGCAGGCACTGTGTAGTCAGAGCTGGCATTTCTCTCCATCCCAGCTGCTTCAGGAATGGCCATTTTCCACATGCCCCACCTGTGCGTCTAAAACATAATACTTAATCTTCCTCAATAATCTTCAGCTTCCTCATCACTGAGCCTTGGCAGCCCCTCCAGGGGCCTTCCTGTCACTTCCCACTATCTTTCCTATTAGGACAAGGGTCTTGGAGTCCCACCTCTGGAGCTGGGGTTGCAGGAATTGCAGATCCCAGGGGACTAGCATTCAGCTCACTTCCCAAGAACCGAGGGGACAGGGAGACAGACCTCCCAAGGGCAGGAATCAAAGCTATGTTCTTATCCTATTCTGTGTGTATTGTTCATATAACTTGAAAGTAATGATCTCATTGAACTTTAGTTTCCTCATCTGTAAAAAAATAGGATGATGATTATTTTTTTGGCAAGTATTGCTCTAACAGAACATTAGACAAAGAATGAAGAGTTTCAATTTGTATTTCTTAACAAATCTTAGGTTACTTCCTTTCTTTTCCAAAGCTAAGGACTTCAAGTCAAAAGACATTTCCACAGCGTTTTCAATCCCAGATCAAATCCATGTAATCAAAGGTATTCTACTTGATTAGTCCCCTAAACTCTTTACAAGGCCTTTCCAACACCCAGTCCAGTGTTTCTCAAACTGTTGTTCATTATCACGTCCATTAAGAGCCTTTTTTAGGGATTTCTTTCTAAGGTCTTCCTTTTTTAGGGACTTCTTTCTAAGGCCTTCCCCCTTGAAATTTAATACCACAGGTATGCCATAAATATTCTGTATGTATGTATACATATATCTGTGCTTTATACACACACAAAAAATTTGCTTCGTAAGAACCAGTTTTCACCCATGGAGATGATATTACCCCAATGAAAATGCATTGTCTATTCTACAAAAGGGCTAGGAGAATTTGTGAGGAGATATTTCTTAACGCCTATGAAAGAAGACATTATTTGATTCTGTTTCAGAACAGATTCTTCCTGTCATCATCATGACTATTAGAGGTATAAGAACATTGGTCAAGTTTTGTTTTGTTTTTTATGAAAGCAATTTTGACCTTTAGCGTTGGTGTGTTACCTTTGTTATAACTGATTTAAAAAATGTTAAAATGTTAGTGTTAACTATCGCCTTCAATTTGCATTAGGTGTATTTTTCCCATATATGATCCTACTATTAACACCTTGTAATAGTGATGCACATTTGTTCTGGCTCATGGAAGAACATTCTTTATTTGTACTATTCATGACATTCATTGTCCACAACAGGGTTCACTGTTCTATAGTCTCATGTTTCATATTTTAGTTTCCCTTCTAGTGGCATACCTGACCCTAAACTTCCCCTTTCTACCACAATCACACTCACCTTTTAGTGCTATTAATTACACTCACAATAATGTGCTACTATCACCTCTATCCATTTCGAAACACTTACAAACAACCTTATTAAAAAGTCTTTGGCCAAGTTTTAACAAAGTTTTTACATCTATGATTAGCCATAAAGGACAAAGCCTGGAAATTAAATGATGATGTAATGAGTCGGTGTCCTTTCCTACTCAGAGGACACTATCTGCGGCACAAGCACACTGATAATGTGGCTAAGCCTCTGTTTCAGTTTAGTAAAGCTGCCGGAATGCAATATACCAGAAATGGATTGGCTTTTACAAAGGGGATTTATTATGCTATAAACTACAATTCTAAGGCTATGAAAATATTCAAATTATGGTATCCAGCAAGAGGATACCTTCACAGAGAAAAGGCTGATGGCGTCTGGGTTCCCCTGACACATGGGAAGGCACATGGCGATGTCTGCTGGCCCTTCTCTCCTGGGCTGGTTTCAAAATGGCTCTTTCAACTCCAGCGGGTCCTTCTGACTTCTACTGAAACATTTCTATCTCTACGTTCTCTCCAAAATATCTCTCCCTTAAAGGACTCCAGCAAGTGGATTAAGAGCCACCTTAAATGAGCAGGGTCACACGTCCATGGGAACAACCTAATCAAAAGGTCCCACCCAACATACGGTCTGCACCCAAAGATTGGATTAAAAGAACGTGGCTTTTCTGGGGTCTATAACAGAGTCAAACCACCACAACCTCCAAAACTAGTCCATGTCAATTCACTGGTTCTTTTTACTTTATTCTATGTGGATATCCACGTTACCCTGATTAAATTTTTGTTCCTCACTTGACATTATAACTAGTGCCACTTTTATCTTAGTGCATATAACTGAAAATTTTTGTGAGAACTTTGCTAAATTGCAGTATCTATTTGAAGTTTTAAATAACTCTGAAAACAAATAGTAAAATTTAGTTTCTACACTGAACTTTTAAAAAATGTCATATTTCTTTTCATTATTTTGAAAAAACCTCAAAGTTTTCTTACAAAGCATTTCATCCACAAAAAGACTTGTACACAAGCATTTATAGCAGCTTTATCCATAACTGCCACAAACAAATTACGCTATATCTCTACAGTGGGATACTACTCAGCAATAAAGAGGGTGAATTACTAATTCATGCAACAACTTGGATGAATCTCAGAAACATGTTTAATGAAAGAAGCCAGACACAAAAGAACACATACTCTCTGATTCCATTTTTATAGAACTCTAGTAAAACAACTCTAATCTATAGTGACAGAAAGCAGGAAAGTGGTGCCTATGGCCAGGAGTCAGAGGAGATGGACTGGAGAGGACGCAAGGGAACTTTTGGGAGTTATGGAATATTTTATATTTTGATTGTGGTGATGGGTTACATAAACTATACATTTGTCAAAAGTTATCAACTACAAACTTAAAATGGGTGCAAAAAAAGGTAGGTTGAATTATTTTTAAAGAAGCAGCAGCAAAAGTGACTTGTTGTGAAAATGCCAACAAGTAGCATTTACACAATTATTAAAGCAGTCATCTTGTAGTGCAAACCCCAGTACCTTTTTAACAGCTTTATTGAGGAATAATTTACATGCCATAAAATTTTCCCATTGAAAGCATATAGCTAGATGACTTTTAGTAATGGTCTACAGTTAT
>PVIY010028356.1:0-33189 GCA_004026745.1 Myrmecophaga tridactyla
CTGGGTGGCTTAAAACAACAGAAATGTATCATCTTACAACCCTAGAGACCAGAAGTCTGAAATCAAGATGTCAGCAGGACCTCTCTCCTTCTGACACCTGTCAAGGAGAATCCTGCCTTGCCCCTTCCTTGCTTCTGGTGGTTTGCCAGCAACCACTGGTGTTTCTTGGCTTGCAGCACTTCAGTCTCGGCTTCTGTCTTCTGTCCTCTCCCGTGTTCGTCTGTGTGTCCAGATTTCTCTCTTCTTATAAGGACACCTGTCATATTGGATTGGGACCTACTCTAATCCAGTTTGGCCTCACCTTAATCCATCACATCTTCAGAGACCCTATTTCCAAATAAGGCTATATTTGTATGGCACGAGTTAGAACTTGAAGATGTTTTGCAGGAGGTTCAACCCATAACACATGTCATCGCCTGTTTTACCTTCCTGAAACACTTCTTCAATTGGGCGCCCATCCTTGTCCAGATGACATTGTCCAAAGTCCCTAGCAGGGCGTTCAAGACCCTCTGCAGACTGATCTTTCACCTCTGGTCCTCCCTGGCATGAAGCCTCCTCTAGTTATTTCCTTGTCTGCTTACTGTGCCTACCTATGCCTTGAGCCTTCCTCCCTCTCTACTCTTCTAGACCCTTCCACCTATCCTAGGAAGCAGCTCTGCTGGGAAGCCTCACCATCACTAGAACCCCTTCCACTGAGTCTTCTGTCTCCAGGGAATCATGTTCTCTGCTTGGGTTTAAATCCAGAACTTTCTCCCTTCTCCGAAGATCTCCTGGGAAGTGTGTACTTCTCAACCCATTGCCTGGGTTGTAAGCTCTCTCCCCAAAGAAGTAGAGTTGCCAGATTAAGCAAGTAAAAAATCAAGTGCCCACTTAAATTTACATTTTCAGATAAACAACAAATAACTGTTTTGTATAAGTATGCACCATGTAATATTTGGAGCATACTTAATACTAAAACTTTGTTCATTGTTTACCTGAAAATCAAATTTAATTGAGAGTCCTATATTTCACCTGGCAACCCTACAGAGAAGGCATAAGTCCTTGTCTAGTACTCTCCTCTCCCTCAGGGACTGACACCCAAAGGGGTTCTTCAGTACTGTATTATTGACTGGTTCCTTTTTTATTCAGTAGAGAAGACTTCATCTTCTTTCATCCACTGTTGGCCTCCAGACACAGAGCACATTTAAATGCCTTTGGTTCAGTCTGAGCATCTGCAACAAGTTCCTAACAGGCCACCTATGAGGATACCTCTTCCTTTACTACTTTATTTTCTCCTTAAACATTCGTCCATCCTCAATCTCAAGAATTCACTGGCAGCAGACAGGTTTCAGGCAATAAAACTATGAGTATTTCTTGCTAACCAAGGAAGGCAGAAGCTCTGGAGCCAGCCCACCTGGTTTCAGAGCTCAGGTTAACCACCTACTGGCTGTGAGTCTTCAAGCTAGAGATTTAAAATCTTTAGATCTCAATGTCCCCATATGTAAATTAGGGATAATAATAGTACCTACCTTATGCAGTGGGAATTAATTGAGATGATGCATATAAAGTGGTCAGAGCAATGACTTTTACATGGAAAGCACTCAACAGATATGAGCTGGCATTAACAGTGATTATCTAAGACTTCAGTGACTGCCTTTACAGGGCTCTTTCATTTAGCTGCTAAGTTGTCAGGGTCAAGCCCAAATTGGTGGTTATAAGTGAATTTGCATAAGTGACATAGTTATGACGGAATCCCAGAGGAGGGTCACCCAGGAGAAAGAAGTTCTCAGCAGGAAAGTCCCACCTCTAGGTGAGGGAGCACAAAATATACAGTGTTTTACTCTAAGAATGCAAACTCCCCCCACTTCTCCAAATATATTGCAAATCATCACCCAACTTGTTCAAGCCCCCAAAAGAACTGGTCTTACTTCTTTAGAAGACTTCTACCCATGAGATGAAATCATTGTGGTGCCACAGACCCAACTGGGTCGGGAAGAAGGAAGAGCTACCACTGGCCTCTTTGGAACTCCATGGGAGAACTCCAGGGCCTCATGGGAGAGAGAGGACCATGCCTGAGACCTTTCAATCCTACCTACCGTCCACAGCCTCGTAGGCCTCTGATGGTGCCTGGCCCTCAATACCAAGGACCTTGGGCTTTTTGAGACAACTCTCGTTCAATTCAAACTGAATCCCCAAAGGATCAATCTGTCTAATGGCCAATTATTTGAATTCACTCAATTCATAAAAATTTCTTGGATATTCTCAATGAATATATTTTCTTAGCAGCAATTCAGGGATAGGTAATGTGTCAAAAGCTCAGGGGCTAGAATCATTTCATTTTCTTATACATATATTCTTCTTATGGGCATATTTTTCTTTTGAATACATTCTCTCTATGAAAATACTTCATCTTCCTTACTAGGATATTTGAAAGAAATATGTTCATGAGGACGATGTTGAACTGAGTAAGACTATATCCTTATGCATAGTTACTAATCTATAGAGGCAGAATGCAATCAGATGTTCGTGAAGAATACATCCATTGAAAATATTCCAGAAGATTACTGTTTAAGACAAGTTTTTGATAAATTGACAAATTCGGTAAATTCTAAGAATTAGTGAATTGATTCTCTGAACTTTCAGAGAATTGGCCTGGTTCTCATGAGAGAAAATCCATTTTTCCCTTTTGTTTTTATAGGTTTACAGTTTGATTCTGAGAACTTCTGGAACAGCAGTTCTTAAACATGGATTTGCAATAGAATCCCTGCAAAGCTTGGCTGAACTGCTGATTCTTGGATTACAGCCCAGGAAAATTTGGGTTCTAGGTCAGGCAGGGCCCAGGAGTCAGCATATTAAATATGCACCCCAGGTGACTCAGATGCCTCCAGACCCCACAACTCACTTTGAAAATCAGTTTTTGGGTAGCAAAGGAAATGGCCAGGCATGAAGAGTTACTGTAATATTCTAAGGTAGGATGTTTTACTTCTTTTAGAGTACATTAAAAATTATATTTTAGGTTAACGCTAATTTTTTAAAACTATAAAATCACCTCTCATAATTCTGTTTCTCATAATTCTAACACAATGATCATTTTCGCAGTCTTCAGCACGCATGCATATGTTATAGATTACTAAAATGCACATAATTATTTATATTCTAGCTTTTCCATTTACTACCATATAAGAAACCCTTTCCATCATTCTGCAAAGTCATCGTCATTAACATTTCTAGTGGTCATATAATATGCCATGTACCAGATTTGCCATAATTTGCTCAGTTAGTCCTCTAATATTTTATATCTTCTATGTGCTAAGTCATTTCTAACTTTTGGTAATGGTGAACATCTTCAAACATGCAATTTTTTGCTTTTGTTGAAAACTTGCCTTACAACTCATTTCCAGGACTAGAATCAGCGGTGTGGGGGGAATGTACAGTGTCTCACTATGGTAAGAACATGGTGGAATGAAGACCAAAACCCATTCCTGGGGTGACGAGAAACATATATCTCGTAATCCTCCTTTAGGCCACTCTCCTGGAGTCCTGGGAATAAGGGTCATATCTGGTTGTATGGATCAATCGAAGATCAGGTTATTGAAGAAGTTGAACATGTAAGGATTATGACCTTCTTACATGAAAGAATCCTGATTTTAATGTAGTGTGTATTAAGAAGCCCTGAGACACTATCAGTATTTCAAGGTTCCAGTATCTGATGCATAATAAAGATACAGCACTTAGCTCATTAACAGCCCAGAATAATTGAATTGCTTCATCAACACTCCACTCCATACCACCCAACACGTCTGCCAGTGTAATACCCAGAGGTGTCCCATCAAATCCCAAGACCTTGGGAAGGGTGGAGCCAACCTGCCCAGTTCTCATCTGGCTCTCTCCCTAGCTGCTCCGCCCGTGGGAAGTGGAGATCTGAATGTAATGAAGACAATTAGCCAAGTCTCACTTCTTATTTAGATCTGATGCTTTCGCAGTACCCTTACAAACCAGGGAAAAACAGAAGGAACAATCTGGTTGCTTTCCAGTTGTGTAATTTAAGGAGGTTATTCTGATTTCACTTTCATTTCACAGGACCTTTGTATGTCTTATTCACACCATAGTAGGTGCTCAACAAATAGTTGTTGACTGAACAAATGAGTGGATGGTCTTTGCTGAGCTTCAAAGGACCCCTCAGGTTCCTGGTAACTCAGGCTGCCTCTCCCTGCTGTGTTCTGTAGGGGGCGCCCTCACTCCTACCTTCACAGCAGCCACTACCTGGGCCGTAGGCACCTGTGTCTCTAACCTGGACAGTGCTGACCTTGGATTTATTTATCTCCTGTATCTGACCTCTTGGAAACTGTCAACAGTCCTTGCTCTCAACAGGTTTTCTGAACCTGACAAAGGGCAGGCAACTGAATGCGTCAAAGCACAAACCACGTGTGGTGAGCTCATTGGCTGGCTGACCACTCCACAAGCTGAGTGCCACCTTAGTGAGGCATTAGAGGAAGATCTGCTGCCTGGAAATCTGAGCCCTGGCTCTTCTTCCTCAGCTGCCTCCTCCATCTCCTTCCAGCCCGCTTGGCTTGTCCTCCCTGGCTTCCCAAGCAGAGACTCTGTTCCTTCTTCTCTGAGGTCAAGCCAATTACTCCCAGCTACCCCAGTTGGGAGGTCTGTTTGTACACCCAGAACCAAAGATCTTCTTTCTCTCCCCATTTCTTTCTCCTCCTAGGCATAAGACCTCTTTGAGCTTCAGGTGAGACTACCAGGGTTCCATCTCCATGGCCCCTAAAGTCCCAGCTGTTAGTTGACAACAGTTAGGAATCAATGTTCTATATGTTAAGGTAGCTCTGGTCCCACCAAGTACAGAGCCCACATTCAGGGTGGACAGCAGAGGTGGGCCCTCCTGCATTGCCCCTTTCACTTCCGCTTCCTGGAGCTCGGAATCTTGGGTTAAAATGTGCAGAAAAGCACCTGCTGCCCGGCCCAGCTGTCAGGAGATGAGCCGGAGAAGGCGTTCAAAATCCAGTCGGCCCAGATTGAGGCCCAGACACTCAGACCCCTCCCAGTTCCCACGCTCAGGCAGTAGACTTGAAGCAAAACTGGTTTCAAAATCTCACCTTTGCCAGCACTTTTTGCATAATGATTTGCCATTTGATTCCCACATCACAATCATAGTATTTATCTATGCAAAATAGCACCTCATTAAAAAAAGAAGGAACACACCACCATTGGCCCAACCGCTCATTAGAGTATAATGCACAAGTCGTGGCACACCCAGGGAGGAACCAGCTCCCTGGTGTCCCTGGTGGCTCTGTACCCACCCCCACCTCATTACCCAGTGAAGACTCCCCAGATCTGTGCCGTGGGAGAAAGCAGAGAAGGAGCCCTTGGGCAGTATGGCCTTTTGGGGGATCCCCTCTTCCAGGGAGCCTTCCTTTCCTGCTCAGTTATCTCTTTTTTTAAATCCCTTCCTATTGCATTAAACCCAGTTTGTAAAATGATATTTTCTGAGCGTTCATGTACTTTTACCTTTCTCTCTCGTTAGAATGGAAGGTCCATGAGAGCAGGACTCCGTTACATTTCTCAGTGCCTAGAACAGTGCATGGCAGGTAGCAGTTTCCCATTAAATATTTTGCTGAACACTCAGCTTTTATGTGTGACATCATATGAAGTAAATCCATGATTGTCTTTTGTTTTTTGTTTTTGCCAAACAGTCCCCTTCCCATTCTCACAGAATAGCACCGCTTGTTTTGTTGACATTATGAATCCTTTCCATCCTTGACACTCTGGGTCTCAGAAATAATGATTAAACTTCCTTCATTTTCAACAATACTTTTATGCATTTTTGTATTGTCAGAATGACTTTAATTTAGTGTGCAATATTTAAGATACACAGAAAGTATTGTATGAAATATTTAAGATATACAGAAAAGGAATAAAGAAAACTATAGCACCCATGCACTCACTTGATACACACACACACACACACACACACACACACACACACACACACACAGCACTATTATACTTGAAGGCCCTGGGTGATCCTGACCCCATTACATCTCCCCCTTCCTCCCTTCAGAGCAACCCATATCCCTAATTTTGTGATTATCTGAAGGTTTTACAGTCAACATATATTTGGTTTGTCATCAGATAAAACAGAAACACTATTTTCTTTCCGGAGCCCTATTCTTTTCTTGCTGTTTGGATCTAGGTGAGAACATGAACACCACAGGGCACTGTGGATCCTGCAAACTCGGGTCAGAGCTAAGCTGGGAGCTTAGCTCCCCACACACACTGAGCCCCAGTTTTTTATCTGGACAATAGCGCTAATAATACCTGTCTCTTCCTCACTTCTCAGAGTGTGCAGATGCGTGAGATAAACTTAAGTGCTTGGGCATCAGGGAAGAGAGGTGCTAGATAACTCTGGGGGTAGTGTCCGAAGCAGGCGCCCACAGCAGATTTCACCACTGGTCCCTGTGAGCACATCCTTGGGGAGGCTGAGAAGGGTCTGTTGGGCAGTCACCCTCTGGCCACGAAGGAAATAATTCCAACAGGATGGGCAATTTCTTGCAATCACTACATCTGAATCTTTCTTGTGTCCCAGCCTACTTTTCCGTGAATCAGAGCTGTGCTGCCTACACAGAAAGCTCCTAGCTATGCCCCAGAAGAAATAGAGAGAAAAGGGTGATCCAGAAGTTCTCAGCAGTACAGAGTTTAATTAAAAGCCCCTGCACTCCTGGACCTGAGAGAAACAAGATTGAAAAACACAAACCCAACATCAAAATGTAAACATAAAAACTAGCTGAATCCTACCAAGAGTCATCTATCCATATGCATGCTAGAGGACAAGTGTGGGAATCTTAAAGGGAGGAGAAAAGCAAGATCTGTCTGGCTTGTTCCTGAGGCTCCAGAAGGGAATGGTGGGAGATGAGGTTAGTCGGCAGACGGGGACCAGTGGCCATGGCTTACCCAAGACACCATCACTTGATTGAACACCCGGAAGCCTCCAAGGCAGTGTGACAATGTGGTCACAGAAGTGGCAAGCTTGGTAGGTAAAAGAGTTTACTCACACAGATGTTATCTACGGTGGAGAAGTTACTGTCATCAGAAAATATTCCCACATATGCTAAGTGCTTTGGGCACTCCAGCAAGAGAGGCAATTTAGAAAGCTTGTGTTGGAGATGAGAGCAGGTATGGGAGCAACTTGTGGCTCCCATAGCAGAAAGTGGCTACCATAACTCAAGGATCCCGGGTACCTAGGTGGCTAGCATTTCAAGGCAGGCAGGGCTCCAGAGAAATCCCGAAGAGATGGTCCAGAAAGCTGACCATAAACAAAGTGCACTGATGGGAGATTTGGAGGCTTGGAACTTCTGGGATATTGGGAGATGCTGCAGGTAAGAACTGAGAAGGTCAGGACTAGCAAGCAAGGCCGTAGTTGGAAACCTTCTTGGGTTAAAAGA
The DNA here is from genome assembly GCA_004026745.1 of Myrmecophaga tridactyla. Taxonomy (NCBI): domain Eukaryota; kingdom Metazoa; phylum Chordata; class Mammalia; order Pilosa; family Myrmecophagidae; genus Myrmecophaga; species Myrmecophaga tridactyla. The sequence continues at coordinate 7,431 of PVIY010028356.1, forward strand.
CAGAATCCTGAATTACTGGCTGAGAAAGCTGAGTTCCAGACCTAGCTCCCTTACTTCATGTGATCTTGGGTGAGACATTTCATCTCTATGGGCCACCATTTCCTCATTTGTAACACAAGGGATTGGATTACTTCTAAGGACCCATCACATTAGCACAGTAAGGACCACATTGCAGGACAGAGAAGGGACTGACTGTTGCATATCCCTAAATGTAAAACACCCAAGCCGAATAGAGTGTAGAATTAGAATTCATCAGAACAAGTTGTAAGGCTTTCCTACCATTAGTAAGGCCTACTTCCCACAGTTACATGCAGCATTCTGACCTCACTGTCATGCTGGTCAGAATATGAGCCAATGGGCAACAAGTTGGGCAACCCAGTTCTGGGTTGAATGATTCCACTGGCTGTGTGACTCCAGGCAAGGCAGTTATCTTTCACTGTGCCTATTTCCTCATCTCTAATAATCTATGCCTCCTCCCTGCCCTATAAGGAAGCTGGGAGAGTTCACTGAGTAATGTCCACAAAGCACTTAGTTTGCAAAGGGAGTAGAGTCCCACATAAATAGAAGATGATGATGATTGTTGTGACAGCTGCTTGATTCTCTTAACTTTTCCCCAGCCCTTCATTTGATGGAAACCAACCTGTTGTGAATCACCATTGTCATGTTCTCAAGGTTCAGTTAAGAGAATTCCCCTCAAGCATCACATTCATGTCTGGCCTCATGGTCGAGTAAGAAGTAGACATTAGAGAACAAGCCTAAGGAAATATGAGGACACAACTTTCCTGACACCTGAGTCCACTTTGTTCCTAACCCACCTGACACTACATTCCATCTGGGCCACCAAGTTGCACAACTGCAGGGGCACCATTCACCAGCACTAGGCTGGCACTCAATCAATATTTGTCAAAGAAATGTTTAAATGAATGGCCCAAATATCCCAGGTCATATTTAGGTGGAAGAAATGAAACTAGTATTTTTAAATACCCACCATGAGCCCAACAGCATTTCCTACTCTTTATTTCATTTCTTTATTCCTCTTTATTCCTCTTTATTCCTTTCTTTATTCCTCAGCCCTTTGGAATCAAAACTATTCTCCCATTTTATAATTGAGCAAATCAAGCATCAAGCATAAAGCAGTTCATCAAGATCTCATATGATCTAATGAAGAATTTGAACCCAGGCCCATCTAGTTGGGTTCCAGCCACATCGTGATGCTTTGAACACAGTATGGGAAGTAGGCAAACAATGATAAGCTCAAACACTTTCTTCGGCAGGTGCCTCAGCTGGACCAGCTAAGTAAAGAAGTATGTTTGGTCCAGACAAGTCCAGATTTGCCCTTGAGCCTATAGGACTTGGCTTGGTTGGCCATGGACTGCTAGGCCCAGGATGGAAACCAACAGGGCAATAGCATGGAAAAGTATTGTCTGTGAGCAGTAGACCGGCCTTATCCAAACAAGGCGTTCGGGGCCCAATGCTGGTTGAGAAAGGGCTCAAGTTTCAGTAGGTCCTCAACCTTTCAGGAGAAAGGTTTTTACCTCTCCTATTCCCATACACCCCAAATCCCTAATCTTCCCCCATTATCCATGCATAATCTCTATTCTCTTTCCCATTGAAACTTCTTGGTTCCCAGAAGACTGGTGACAAGCAAGAACGTGAGCAGCATGAACTACATAAAGAACATTGAGCATTTCTTTGTCTCAACAGCACCAAAACTCAAAAGTGTAAGACGATGCCTTTTCTCTCCACTCCCTTTTCAGGATATTTTCCTAGTGTGTACACACTACATGTCTCCCCTAGCCCTGTGAGTCAATCCATGTTCAACCCCTCCATTCCTGAACTTTGTTGACCATCATCAGCTCTTTGATACAGGAACAATAATCTCTGTCCAGATATCAGAAGGAAACTGTGCTTTCAAATACTTAGGAAAGTCCACAGGGAGAAGCACGTATGTATTCAGGTCTGTGACACTTGTAAAGAAATTACTGGCAGTTGAGGGTTTCTTCCAGATGAGCGCCTCTCCAAAGACCTGGTGGCTCCTCTCACCTCAGGTCTAATAAATGTTAGGTGCCCTGTCTGTTGTTCGCCTGTGCATCACCTCACTAACTGCTATCTGGAGTGGGGTGGCTGTATTGGGAGGGGGCATAGAATTCCTCTTGTCCTTTCCAAAGATCCACCTTTCTCAGCTTTCCCAATTCCCAGGAGTCAGTGGAGTGTTGGCAAGGAGACCGTGATGGGGCTTTACTCACCAAGATGAGAACTACTGGATAACTCCAACGATCCAAGAACCCAGTCCAAAGACTTGTTCTTAAACTTGTGAGGCTAAATCCCAACTCTGCCAATACCTGCCTTGGCTAGATAATTTCCCCATTCTATGCCTTGATTTTTCTTACTTGGTATCCATTTTCAGGCTGCAACTGACCTTCTGAAGAAGGCAGTATGGTTGTATGCCTTAAGGAAGACCTGTATATAATGAATGTCAAGGTCAGAATAAGAAGCAATAAAGAGCCCATCAGTTCTGGAAAAGCCAGATGCATCTGCAGAAGATTCCTAGATACTCCCCAGCTAGTGATTGTCCTCCTTTTGGAATTCTCTCTCATTGCTTCTAAAGGTATTGTTTGCAGATTTTTTTTTTTTTAGGTTCTTTCAGGTCTACTCAGTTCTTTGCAAGTTAGACAAGGGAGGCAAATTTCTGTCTCCATAAAAAAACTGATGTTGCTCTTTACACTTTTTTTTTCTGGGACCCAGGAGCAAAGAGTTGAGTTAGGCATAGTATTCAATTCATGGTGCCACCATCTGCACAGAATTCCCCCCTAAATTCGCTACTGTACTAATGGGTTTATATCCTTATATGCATACAGACTTGTAAAATAATTGGTATTATTGGAAGGGGCCGGTTAATTTGCAAATTGGTATGCTCTAAATCGCATCTGGTTTCCTGTATTTTTATCCCCAGCTCTAAGATGTTGTTATATTGGAATATATGCATCTGGTTCCACACCTCCAATAGCTTCCAACAGTCCATAACATGTGCCCACCACATTTAATTTTTCCATTTACTTGGAGATGGACAGCTAGGCTGCACAAACATGTCTGCAGAGAATATCCTGGTGGCCTGCCCAAGAACTGATCTGCATGGGAACCCCAGGAGGGGTTTTTGTGCATCAGGTGGACATATCCTCACTCACACTGAGCCCTGCCAGATTGCTAGGGCTAGCCAACAGATCTATTTAATATGGTGGCTTCGTTTAGTGCTATTAACTTTATCAGCTAGTAACAAAAGAATTCCAGCCTGAGGCATTAGGGTTTAACCCAGTGCTCCCATGGCTGCTGTAGGACTTATAAATCACATCATAGGGCAGGCCACGGTGGCTCAGCAGGCAAGAATGCTTGCCTGCCATGCCAGAGGACCCGGGTTCGATTCCCGGTGCCTGCCCATGTTAAAAAAAAAAAAAAAAATCACATCATGGGTCTGGATCTCAGGCTGATCTTATTCCAGGTAAGATCAGCTCCAAGGCCAACTCTAACATGGATGGGAATGCAAGTGACGGGCATAGCGGTATGACGGAAAAGCATCAGCCCTGGCCCCTAACTCCCGGCTGAAAGTCTTAGCAGATTACTGAGGAAGACAGTTCCCTCGTCTTTAAATTGGGAATATATATGCATTAGAAGTCTTGCGACAACTAAATGAAATAATAGTCATAAAGTACCAGGCACTTTGAGAAGATGTTCAAACTATCAGTTCCCTTCTTACTCTTCCCAAACCACAGCCTTTTCCTTGGATTGGTTTTTGTTTGTTTTGTCTTTCAGTTGTAGAGTTCAGCTTCATTGTTCATTCTCTCTCTCTCTTTTTTGAGATATAAAATACATAAAGTACAGTTTCCCAGTGCCTGCCTATGCAAAAGAAAATCAAGTACACTAATCTTGTTTCAATAACAGCTTTATTGAGAAATAATTCGCATACCATAAAAGTCATCCTTTTAAAGTGGTTTTTACTCTATTCATGGAGTTTGTGCAACCATTTCCACTATCTAATTTTGGAATAGTTTCATCTCCCTGAAAAGAAACTCCACAACCACTAGCAGTCTCTCCCTGCCACTCCCAGCCCTTGACAAACATTAATCTACTCTCCGTTTCTATGGATTTGCCCATTCTGGAAATTTCTTTTAAATGGAATCATACACTATGAAGCCTTGTGTGATTGGCTTCTTCAGCCTAGTATGTTTTCAAGGTCCGGCTATGTCATTGCTTGTAACGATTCTCCATTCCTTTTTATCATTGAATGATATTCCATTGTATGGAATGTCCCATTTTATTTATCCATTCATCAATTAATGAACATTTGTGTTGTTTCCTCTTTTTTTTTTGCTATTATGAATATGCTGCTATGGACATTCATGTATAGGTTTTTGTGTGGGCACATGTTTTCATTTCTCTTGAATATATGTCTAAGAGTGGAATTACTGTCTCATATGGCAACTCTATGTTTAAAGGAACTGCCATACTGTTTTTCACAGCAAAATACGAGGGTACTAATTTCTCTTCACCCTCATTAACATTTGTGATTATTTGCTCTCTCTTATTTCAATCATCCTATTGGTATTGAAGTAGTATCTCATTTTGGTTTTGAAATGCACTATTCTTAAATTAACAGTTTGATGGATTTTTACATATGTTTACACCCATGAAACTACAACCCAAATGGAGATAGAGAACATTTCCAGTACCTAGAAATTTCCCAAATACCACTTCCCACTCACCTCTCCCCCTACTCCTGACCCAGGAGAGTCACTGTTCTGCATCATCACAGATTAGTTTTCTCATTCCTGAATTTCATATAAATGGGATCCTAGAGTATATACTGTTTTGTGTCTGACTTCTTTCACTCAAAATATGCATTCAGTTGTTCCAGATTTTTGTTCTTTTTTATTTCTGTGTAGTATTCCATTATATGAATATGCTACAATCTATTTATCCATTCTCCTAGGGATATGGTTAGTTCCCATTCAGGGTTATAGTGAATAAAATTGTAATAAATATTCTTTTTTTTTTCTTAATGTTCTTCTACCTTTCTTTTGAGAAAATGTCAACTCATTTCTCTTAGGTACATTCTATGGATCATGGAATAGCCTTGGCTTTAGTAGATGCTTCCAAACAGCTTCCCAAAGTGGTTGTACCAATTCACCCCAGTGGTATATAAAAGTTACCTATGGCTCTACATCCTGCCATCACATGATATTATCAATCTTAAGTTTTAACGTTTTGGATAGATGTGTGATGATAGCTCATGATGGAGAAATTTGCATTTCTCTGGCAACTAACCATATTGAGAACCTCTGTTTATTCTCTTTAGTCTGAAATTTCGCTAAAGGGATCTGGTAGCAGTACTTACCCTTCTCTGGTGGTTGCTGGAAGAGCTATTAATTGAAATGAACACTGATACAAGTTCAGTTGGTATGAGCTTTATTTATTCACTTTCAAATTATCAGTATTTTATTTACAACTCTAAAACTGTTCTTGAATCATATCCTTAACTTAAGAGAGAGGGAGAAAGAGTCTTCTTAAAGTAATCTTAAGGGGAAAAAATCAGCTAGTCAAACTTCAAGGCTGTGTGTGCCTCTATTTGGCCATTTCAAACAAAAGAAATTTCCATTTATAAGTTAAAATCAGATAAAGCTATAACCTATTATTTAAACGATGATTAAATTACTGTTATTCTTTGCTTGTTTGTTTTTAAATGGAAGGGTTTCAATCTTTACAGTAGCTTAAAAGAAAGAGCATTTGAAAGGGGGACAGTTATTTTTGAAAAAAAGTCTCACTCTGTCCCCAAGTTAGGGAGATGTATTGTGAGCAGTAAGAATTTCAGAAGATTCCTTAGTATATTCGTATTGTACTGGGCTCTCTGACAGTAGTGGAGGACAGGGGATAGCAGGGAATTGGGAGCATGCTAAGAGAAGCACAGAGGCAATTGATGAAAACAAGCAATCAGCTCTGTGACTCCTCCACTGTGTCCACTCTCCAGGCCTGGGGTAAATTGTCCTAAGTCCTTTGGGGTGGAGGAATTTCAGACACTGGATGTGAGGCAAGATACAGAGTCGCTGACCCCTCCACGATAGGCCCCATGTAAACAGGACCTTCCTTTCAGCAGTAAACTCCCGTCTCCTCTGCCCAATAAATAACACTGATGTGTTTATGTCTCCTTAAGCCACTGGAGCAAAGGAGTAAGACCTATGTTAAAGTAAACAGAGCAAAAATCATCCCACAACACTTATCAGATACTAAAGTGATCTCGAATGTGGAAAATTTTTTAATAGGGAAGTGGAAAATTACAGATATAGAATCATATAATCTTAGAGCTGGAAGGAACTTTGGAGGTCATCGGTTGAACCTTGCATTACTTCTGGAATTCACTTTAAGACATCCTGCTGTCCTCTGCTTGAACAGTCCGGAGACTGGGCCTTTTCTTAGCACCTCTGAGGAAGCTTTCCATTCGTTGTCGGACAATCACTAGACAGTTGCTCTTGTGTTGAACCAAAATACCTCTTCCGGAAACTTCCACCCTTCAGTCACAGTTTGAATAAGTTTATTTCCTCTTCCTTGTGAGAGCCCTTTGGGTATTTTAAGCCTGTAAGCCTGACTGATACCTTCTGGGTCTTTTTATTTCCCAGTTTTTTTTTTCCAGGCTAAGCATTCCAAGTTCCTCCAAATATGTAATAATCCATTCTAAAACGTAGCCAGATTCGTTGGTCTGGAGTCTTCCTTATACATCTTTCCTTCCTCTTGAAAATTAGATCTACATAAGGGGGATTGGGGCAGTGTACCCACATTCCAGGATTGCTCAAAGTTATATTCAGTGCTTCTGTGACACCTTTGCAAGTTCTCTCAGTGGAAGAAGGATGGAAAGCACACACTATTTTAAAAAAAGAAAAGTTTTTAGCAGGCTTGGGTATTTTAAGGCAATTGAGTGATACTGATGACCCCAATCTGGAATGAGCCCAAGCAGTTTTCCCGGGGGGTGAGGGGTTGGGGGTGGGTTTTTGTTAATCTGGTTGCATACTCTAACCCACTTCAAGCATTTCCCAAGTGCCTGAGTATGGCAGAGGAGCTCTTTCTGGAAACCTACCAAAGCTAGGCTTTAACCACCTGGGCAAAGTGTCCCAGACCAGCGCAGGTGAGAGACACTTGGCTACTTATGGGCAAGAGTTGGGTGTAAGCAACCCATGTTCAAGGCTTACTCATGGGCAAACTAGCTGCTTTGCCATCCCGCTCCCCACAAGCCGGAACCCAGTGGGGAGTAGGATATTTGTGAGCATGTGCACAAGTGTGTACAATAGACACACAAACATGCACACATGTCCTCAAGTCCTTTCCATTTAACTTTCCCACTTGTATTCAACCATCCATCGGGGGAAAAAAATATCCAAGTCTTTACAAGAAGAAGTCCCAGCCTCTCTTTGCAGTCTTGGATGATTTTATGGTAGAGGCAATTTTGAGCAGCCAGCAAAACAGGACAAAGGTCTTATTTGGCTTATCAATAAGCCCAGATCACGCCCATTGTTCACTGTGGCCAAGAGTGTTAATCAATACCCGGACCTTTGAATAGAGTCATTACCAAGTAAATCTGTACAGGTATTCCTGCAGCAAGGCTAAAAGTACTATACTAGTAGCAGGCAGGGCAAAATCACTGAGGTATTAGATAATATCTTTCATTGCCTCTGACATATGGAGTAATGCCTCCAAGACAGAAGTAGTTTTTAATTCTTTGAAGGAAATGTCTAACTGTGCTAAAACTGACTGCCAAAATATTGTAAAGTAGGGTTTCTGGAAAGATGTCATTGTGAGTAAAATTCCCAGAAGAAACCCCTCTCCCCAATTCCTTTTAACTTTCCCCTGCAATCACACAAAGGGGAAATTGCATGATTTTCAAACAAAGTATACCATAAAAAACAAGCATGTGTCAACATTCGAGAAAACCAGGGTAATAACGGTTGCTAAACATTCAACCTATTCAATGAAATACATACAGGAACCTTTGACCAGAGGCCTGGGTATTAGGAGGTCACTATCAGTGTGATAAAAGACTTCAAACACACCTCTGACAAGGAGGAAGGCAATTAGGGCACCAGGTATCTCCCCTCTGATGCAAGATGCCCTTCGAGAAACCCCACTTGAGAGGGAAACAGAGATGATCAACCCATCAACCATTGCTTTGGAGAGGGCTTTCCTTGATCCTCTTGACTTTTCATTTACTCCATCCCAACTCATTCTAGGGTTATCATTCATCCCATTCCTCCAGGTAGCCTAAACAAGTCTGTCAGAGAGGCATTCTCACAAATGTATGATGCTCTATTTAATATAAAAAATGATCCCCCCAAGACCTGGGAAGAAATGAAAAAGCAGATTTCCTGTGCACCCTTTACAATAAAAACTGCTTCCCACAAGGACTCCAAGAGAAAGGTCCTGTTACCAGGGTGCCTAATAAAGACCTGGGATTTTTTACTCCTGCAGAAAATTGCCTTCAGTTTAATTGTAGGCATCTAAAGGATTAAGTCAACTCTATGGATGATTCAATCCAGGCGTTCCTTCTCATTCTTTCCAAGGTCTTATAAAGACAGCTAAGAACTGTTTATCCCCTTATTAGAGAAGAAAGATGGGAAGTTGAGCCCAAGTTTGGCATTCATTTTCTGATACATAGAGTCACTACCCTCAACAGGAATTATTGATTTTTTAAAAGGATTAGCATACAATGAAATACATCATACCTAACTGGGTCCTCCAAATTTACTAGCTATGTGATCCTAATGTCTATGAATCTCCATTTCGTTTTCTATAAAATGGGGCTAGAACTTACCACAAAATTATAGCATAGATTAAATTAGTTAAATCGAGTTAAAACTTCACCCCAGTACCTGGCATCTGTGGCATCCAGGAAACAGTAGTTTTCATTACAATTGACTTTTCATTGTTGATTCATTCGTAGGCTCTAGGGAATTTGTGCAGGCGAATTAATATTATGAAAATCAAATATTGTACCAGGAGGCAATGCTAGATTTCAGAGCATAAAGTAATAATGTAGTAGTAAGTGTTGAACAGATATATTCCAGGAGCAGTCTAACTGGAAAGTTTCTGACATGAAATAATGGGAAAAGTCTGAGTTTTTAAGCCAGATCGACTTGCCTTCCAGTTCTGGCTATTCTACCATCTAGCCATGTGACCACGGAAAAGCTACTCCAAAAATAGCATGTGAAATTTATTAAGTATTTACATGTCTTGATAACTTTATAATGCTTCCTTTATACAGTCAGTGATAGGTATTTTAATAGCAAAAGCTTGCATTAAAAAAATTTAAATTAAGCATGCCTTCACAGGTTCTGTTTTAAGTTAGAGAACTGCAATACATAAAGTGTGGCAGGCAGAAAAGAGAAGAAAATCAGTCATAACTCCAATTCTTCCACACAAAGTCTCCGTTGTATATTCTCTTATCGTGCAAACCCCATCAAATCCACCACGCGTGCCTCCTCACCTGCTTTCCCTCCTCCATTCTCTCGATTGTGTTATTGACTTGTTATAAGACTATCAAAAGCACAAAACAAAATGGCAAAACATGTAGACATCAAGCATTCTAGCAAATGAACCTGTGCTACCTTATAGACCTCAGGAACCTGGTCAATTACGTGCGCAATGAAAATTTGATTCTTGACTAATTTGGACATAATCAGGAAGGGGACTAGAAAAACCTTATGGCCTGAAACTGCCCATATTTAATCACCAGGGCACTATCTGGAATAGAGGCAGTAATTGATGCTTTCATTCCAGGAATCTCTAAGAGAAAACCCACAAAAAAGCAACCAAAAAGATAAGAGCAGGGCAGTGCAACGGTGGCTCAGTGGCAGAGTTCTCACCTGCCATGCTAGAGACCCGGGTTCGATTCCCGGAGCCTGCATGCCAAAAAAAAAAAAAAAAAAAAAGGAAGATAAGAGGGATATGTAAGTCAGCCACTGATAAATCATCTGGTGTGCATAGCACTTCCCTGTTTGGAAAGCCAATGCTGAGCACGGACACCCATAGAAGCCAAGAGAAAATGAAGCCAGCAGAAACACATCATTTCCTAAAATATTGGAGAAGGGGATACTTGGTACTTGGTGAGGAGAGGTGAAGACAACTGATGACACTGCTTCATAAAAAAGATAATAAACCCTAAAAAAAATAATAAACCTTGAAGCTCTGCCCTCAGAGGTATTGCACTGGGGCAGGAAATAAAAATAAATTCAAAGAGGTTTGGGTACAGAGAGCTTAGGGGTAGGGTTGCCAGATAAAATACAGGACATCCAGTTAAATTTTAATTTCAGATAAACAACAAATAGCTTTTTAATGTAAGTATGTCCCAAAAAATACATAGGACATACTTATGCTTAAAAAAAGAAATGCCTGTTTATCTGAAATTAAAATTTAACTGGATGTCCTGTATTTTCATTTGCCAAATCTGGTAACTCTGTCTGGGGAGGTGGAACCAGGTCAGGGGGAGAGAACAGGCAACAGAGAAAACAGGCAGAGACTGTAAGCTATAAAGTGATGGTTGACTTTTTTTCATTCAAAAAATTATAATAAAAGGATTGGGTCCAATTTGCAAATAAAGCAGGCATCACGGTTTACCAACAAGAATGTAAAAGGTTTCCTAATCAAGCCTTTCTAAAATTTAAAATGTTTCCTGTCTTGTGGGGCACCTACTAAGGGTCTCCCAGAGAGCCTTTTGTGTCCCTGGGGTGTCGGCACGACCCTGGGGGCTCCTGAGTTCATGTCCCTGCTTAGGGCTGCTGAATAGGGGTAAAACCACAGAAATGGATTGTCTCACAGATCTGCAGGCTCAACCTCCAAAGTCAAGGTGTCACAGGGCCACACTTCCTCTGAGCCTACAGGGAAGAATCCATCCCATGCGTTCTCCCCTCTGTGTCTCTGTGCATCTGTGTCCAAATTTCCTGACACTAGTCATATTGGGTTAAGAGCCCACACTACTCCACTTTAACTTGCCTAATTCCAGCTGCAGCGACCCTGTTTTCAAATAAGTTCCCATTCTGAGGTACCGGGAATTGGGACTTCAGCATATCTTTTTGGGGGACACATTTCAATCCTTAACAGAGGTCATCCTCCATTTCTGAAAGAGCATGCACAACCCCCTCCCATCTCCAATCCGTACTGAACTTCAGGCACCATAAAAAACCTGAGCGGGACCAGGTCCCTGGGAAAGCACTCAGTTTATGTTTGTTGAATGAATATATGAGTCACCTCAAAAGCCTGGCCCCATCACTCTTTTATCGTCCCCATTTTCCTTATAAAGTCTCCTTAGCTTCCCTCCACTCAACTTTGCGCTCTAATAAACAACTGCACCTTGGGCCACATGATTTCATGTCGGACTGTATGAAAATAGAGATGGAAAATTTGCTCATCAGTCTGCTTGACCCTGCAAGCTCTTCGAGGGCAAGAGCCCTGAACCACTGGCCTTTCAGTTTTTCTCTTCTCCCTATACACATTGCAGTGACTTCTGTCACTTAGGGGACGAGATTTTCCCCATGGTAACTCCATGGGAAAAATAGTCCTTAATAAGTATTAAGAAATAACCCTGAACAGAGGGTGATGGGGGATAGGCCTGGTTGCTTGTGACCAGCTCACACACCCTGACCTTGGCTGGGAAAAGTTTAAGCATCCAGTAAGTATTTGGTCCTGTCCAGGAAGTAGCCGGACCAGGAAGAATCAGGTATGGGGGGCAGTTTTTCCACGAGAGGGGCCCCCTGCAATGGAGTCTGCAGGGACCAGGGGATAGAGGAATGTCAGCTAGGCTGAGGCTCTGTGCAAATGTGGGCAACCAAAGGGAGCCTTCACCCAAAAGGGTTTTCCCTCTGCCTCCCCAGGCACTGAAAACACTCACTCAGGTGTCACTGCAAGACCAGCAGGAGCTTACTGAGTTACTGTACCCATCTGAAGGAGGGAGGTGGCCCAGGAATGTTTGTGCTTCAGGAGTTCTTCATGTTTCAGTTCCCCAGTTGTAAACGTAGCAGCTTATTGAATAAGACACATCAGTTAGCAGATTGATCCCGGAAAATTTCCACTGACAGCCGTGACTGCAGACACAAGACAGCTAGATTATAAAACTGCTTTTACCCACAGGGATTTTTTTTTTTTTTAATCTCATTTTGTGTGTGTGTGTGGGGGGTGCCCATGAGCTGAGAATCACACCAGGGTCTTCCACATGGCAGGTGAGCATTCTCCCACTGAACCACCCATGCACCCTTTCATTTTTTAGTCCCTTTGAAGGCTTGTTCAGGATTGGTACTTAGTAAATTTTAGTTGAATAACTGAATGAATAAATGAATGATGGACATTAAAATCTTAAGTGTTGAGACGAGGTAATATGCAGGAAAAGCCCCAGAGCTGTCAGACTTAACTCATACTGGTCTTGTGATTTGAGACAAATCATTTAAACTCTATTATCTACAGCTTCCGTGAATGTAAATGGAAATACTCTCTTACCTTAATAAGCGGTTTTGAGAATCACGTGAGATTTCCTATCTAAAAGTGCTTTTGTGAACTGTAGCCTGTTCTATAGATTGAGGAGAGTCAGAGAGAATTCAAAATCCAGTTCTACCCACCGTTGGCTGCATGATCTTGCTCAAGTTAATTAACCTATCCAGGCCTCAATTTTCTCATCTACAGAATGGGAATAATAATCACACTGGCTTCATTAAATTGCTGTAAAACTTAAACGAGATTATATGCTGTGAGAAAGGGCCTTGTCATCAATAAAGGTGGGCTCATGTTAGTCTCCATTCTCTGTGTATCTTCTAAGCAAATATTTGTTTACCCCTCTGCCCACTCACTAATCAGTAAGTGAATTCGTTGGGTGATAAGTGAGTCCCTGATCTTTTTATTACTATTTTGAGTGTGATTATTAAAGCAGGTAGCATCTGCTGGGGGCCATAGGTTCATTTTTGAAAAGCAGCTGCAGTGGGACCTCCAGATTCTTTGCCGAGGAATTTCAGATGAGACCTACCCACTGTGGCCACGCTTTGCAGGAACTGACCCTGGTTTGTGTGAGAAACTACTGCACTGATGACTACTCTTGCTGCCCATTCTCAGCAAAACCCAGTGACCTCCTCCCTGCCTCCCACTCCATCCCACTCCCAGATCCTTGAGCAAAAGCAGAAGACCAGAAGCAACCGGAAGCCCTGTTCTCAATGCCTCCAAGAACTGCCTGGATAGAATTTATTTGTTTTCATTAAAAAAAGGTCATTTTGAGGCTCCTGAACAGAGATTTATACTATTCATCTCTCTTCTTAGCTACTGTGTCAACTTATTGACCCTGCTTCCTTCGTTGCATTTTGTAGATGCCACACTTCTAAGGGCACCATAAAAAAGCCATCAAAAACCTCAGAGAGGGCCACACCGAGAGTTCCACACACTTCCACGCTAGTGACAACATGCCGGGAGCTCTCATCCCAAAGCCCTGGGTCAAGGTCCCCTGTTCCTTATCATTTGTTTTCACTGAGGCTCAATCTATCTGTTCGGTATAAGGATAGACGTTAAAACGCCTCTCGCAAAGTCCAGTGCTTGAGACAAAGTCAGCCCAGGTTCTGTACTTTGTCCACATTTCAGCAACTCTCCTGCTTGATATTAAAAATAGCCTTGTCTAGTCCATCGAGAGCAGACCCAGGAGACAGGCGCCTGCTATTCTAATCTCTGCTTCACAAATAGCTGTCTATGGGCTCAAGCATCTATCAACACTTCCTGGGGTCTCCAGTTATAAAGCAGGGCCAGGCGTAGTTACCTATAAAGGTAGGCTAACCTGAGGCCTCAGCAGTCTCATTCCCACCGTGGGCTGCCAATTGCGCCTGAAAACTGGGAAGCAGTCAGGAGCATTCCCTCGGCTTAAGGTGTCCTGTAATTCTCAGGCCAGAACCTACAAAAGCTTTCCTAGAGGTTCGAATGGCACTGGTAAACATACTCCCCACCCCCACTCTTGCTCACCTCCCCCACTCCACCCCACCCCTGTCCCCTCCCCCCTCCCCCAATCCCATCTTGGACTCTGTGAAAGACCTTAGACCCCACGGTTGCCAAGGGAACCAAGCCTTTTATTCCATCCCAGTAACAGGCCGGTTGGCGCTAAGGAGTGGGGCAATAACTGGTGCCCGGGTCTTTGGAAGCTCCCGACAGACCCCCGTCCCCTTTTTCCCAGAGGGGGCGGGGTGGACTGCACACACACACACACACACACACACACACACACACACACACACACCCGTTGCCTTTTCACCCAACCCCAGTTGGACAGGACGGAGTGCTTGGGCTCTCAAGAGTTCCCGGCCGAGGGCTTGCAGAGATCAGTGCTCCCCGGCCCTCCAGCCCGGGCCCTTTGCAGAGGACAATAGCCTCCATGCAAGGGAAAATTCCATCACACAGGGTTCAAGTCTCCAAGGAGTTTCTGGGGCCTCTGTTTAGCCTGGAGTGGGCTCTGAGGAGCGGCTGCAGCTGCCTGGCTTGTTTTCCCCCTCGCTGTGTTTTATTTTTAACCCCTGAGCTGCCAAGGATTGTTTTTCCCCAGCCAGTGCCTGGGAACTAACAGCATAAAGAAATAAGGCTTTGTTCCCTTTGGGGAACTAATTGGGAAAGATGGGCGGCGTGGCCAGCTCGGGTCCCATTAGTGTGAGGTTCCCACCCCTCATTGCACACGCCACCCGCACCCAGGGGGCTGGCAGCGGGGTAGACGCTCCCTGGGCTGGACCTGCAGCCCCAGGCCTCCTGTACAGGCAGGGCTGCTTCAAAACTGCAGAGTTGGCTGCTAGTAGCCAGAGGAGAGCCATTTTCTTGGGCTTAGAAGATAGGCAGGATGTAGGGATGTTGGGAACTGAAAGTATCTATGTTTTCCTGTTTCAAACTCACAAAATAACTCTTGCTTTTCTCCCTCTGCTGTTTCTTCCCAGATCTGCATAGAGAACTCTAGAAAGAAAGTGAGGGAATTCAAAAAAGTCAGAAATAGGAAAATCAGAATATTGTTTTTAAACAGTAGATTAATACATGGGGAACATCTAGCAAGCTCACTCAGGTGTTTACAAAACAAAACAATTTATTTTTCTTTAACTCGGGAATCTCATTTCATGGCACATCAGTTAAAAAGCAATGAAAAGTTTGGTCTGCTGCCATTTTGTTTTAAGAGCAGATGGACTCCAGGTAGGGATCCATTAAAATAAAAATTATAAGGAGTGTTTTGATGCCATTTAGGAGCAGAGCAAATTTCTAAGAACTCACCAACCCCCTCCACTTGCCCAAGCCAACCCACTGTGGTGAATGCCCCGTTCAGATGCATTCAAGTACAGGCTGCTTGTCTACCCGTCAAAACGATTTGAGAAAAGAAAATGCTCCTGCTGTGCCCTGCACAACAATAGTGCAAGTGAGCAGGAGCCGGGTCTAACTGGTGTCAGGAGCTGTGGACAGACTGCAAAGCGTGTCTCTCACCTGGACAGACCTGCCCCCTTCCCTGGAATAGGGTCCCTGACCCCGACATGTGGGCAGTTGGGGCACAGCTGATACAGAGCCAAAGGGTTCATGCAGACATTGGGAGAACGCAGCCTGGTGCACAATGCATGGAAACATGCCAGAGGAGCAACAGCGCTGCAAACCCTGCAGCCCTGTTAAGTTCTTCCCACATCCAGCTCTGGCTCCCCCCTGTTGAATCCTGCTGACGAGGGGTTCCCTGCTGCAGACCGTCTACCCTGCCTTCAGTGTGGCAAGCAAGACTTCATTTTCAGGAAGCTCTTGAGCAGAATGAGGCAAGTCGAAACTGAGGGACAGCAGCTACGTGCCTCTTTAGGGGAGGGGTTTTAAACTCTCCCCCAGGAATTTCCCAGCATACAGACAAAGGCATTGGAGAGTTAGAGTCGTAGACGGAAGGATGTGTCAAGCCCGGACTCGGCACCCTCAAGCTCCGCTCATTCTCTGTATTCGATGCGTGTCCATGGAGCCCTGGGCTCCTGACACCTCCACCCACAGTTACTAAGCTACAGTCTACACGCGGTCCCCTTATCTCTACTTTTCAAAACCTTTGAGGAAAAAGTGCTGCCCCCAGCCCTGAGCCAGCCCCCCCCAAAACATTGCCTGTGCACGGGACCACCTATATTCGTTCTTTCAGCCCTTCTTAAGACAAACTGATGGCATTTGGGAGACCAGCCAGGGTTAAGACGGCACTTCAATGTGGCCATGTTCACAGCCCCAGGGAAGTCCACGGTTCATGCCAAGTTCTTCTTGAATAGAACGGAGGAAAGCTGACCAACCCAGCAGAATAATAATAGCTAATATTTACAAAGTGATCACACCCCAAGACTTCTAAAGGTTTTATGTATATTAATTTCTTTTCCTCTTAGGATAACCCCAGACAGTAAGTATTAATATTTTTCTGTTTTATGGATGAGTGATGGAAACAAGTTTGCAAACAGGCCATCAGGCTCCAGAGTGCAGTAACCTCCCGAAGGAAACTCAGCTGTCCCAGGTCCTAGGTTAGCTTGCTGGGATCCTGCCCCGGCAATCACACGTCTGCATGCAACAGCACTTGGCTTGGGTACTACAAGAAGACAGAGGTGGGGGCCCCTCCAGAAGCGTACAGAGGCAGACGTGTGGGTGAACTGGGCACAGTGTGGCTCAGCCTGGCTCCCACACCAGCTCTGGCCTCATTCACAGGAGCATTGCTGAGGGTGTCCAGCCCCTGAGCGCTCCTCTCCTCCTGGGCCAAGTACGAGGCCTTGCAGGATCTCTCAGGTCTCCGCCGCTCCTCGGAGCCCAGGCAGAGCTGCGACAGGAGCGTGCGTTGGCGGGAGGTCGGGCCCCGGGACAGAGAAAGCTGACAAATAACCGCTCACTCGGCGCGTGAGCTTCCGTGGGCACGTTTCGCTGTTTTGGGAAATATGTGCTGTCTTGAAATGTGTGCGTTTGGGCCGTGAGTAAGAGAGGAGACGGGGCCTTCTTTCCAGTTAACGGAGCGAGGCTGCATGGAGGAAGAAGACTTTCTTAGTCACATTTCCTGTTTCACACTGATCTCTTAAAAGGAAACCCACAAATAAACCTGGTACGCTTACCGAGTCTACCCACAGGTATAATAAAAACAATCTAAATAAAGATCGCAGTAGGACGAGCTTAACCAGCAACGGTGGAAATAATAAGATCACCAAGAAGGGTCGATGGACCGAGATAAAGGGTGTGGCACTCGGTCAACAGAAAGAACCATGAGGTGGAACAGATTCGAGCTATTATTAATCTGGAATCAAAGCTGAGAGGCAAAGCCGAGAAACCGAGTGGCGATCATTTCATGGGTCTCCATGTACTTCCAGCTTAGCCTCTCCTTCTAAAGCGGAGGCTCTAAAAGTTAAAAGGGCCGCTTGGAGTGGTTTCAAAAGAAATAATGATGACCGGGTTGTAGAATTCGTTATGGGAATTGGGATTTTTTTTTTTTTTAGCCTGAAGAGGAAAAGACTAGGAGGTAACTGAAGAACCTTCAAGTTGTAAGGGTTGATTATTTGATGGAGGATGGCAGAGGTGGCCTGCGGGTCTGCTGACCACAGGATGGGGCTCAGGCAGCGGCAGCAAGATGGGGCTGTTCAAGAAAGCCTTGAAGACTGACAAATGAGCGAAGGGACATTGCTGAAAACCAGGGCAGGCTGTGAGGCCGGAGCTGGCCTCTCCCTGGCCAGGAGATCCGGGCAGTCGGTTTCCAGGGTGCAAGTCCCGCCTGCTGAAATGGATGAGGCGAGGGGGACCAGCTGCCATGGCTGTTTATATCTGCTCAGGCAAAACCTCAGAGAGGAGATTTTAGGCTTTAAAAGCTTTGTTTTGTTTTGCTATGCTTTGTTTTGTTTTTAATGAGGAGGCCTGGAATTGGGCTGAAGTGAAAAAAAAAAAAAAATCAGGCAAAAAAGCAGCGATAATGTTAACAAAACTGGAGTGGGACACAAGGGTAGGAGATGGCCAGCAACGACCAAGAGTTAGGGAGGCCCAGAGTTAAGAAGTTCCTCCCTCCAATGGAGAGAGAAAGAGAGAGAGAGCGCATCCCAAGATATTCCTAACTCAAAATTTCCTCCATCCAGCTTCCACAACTCTTCCCAATCCCTGAATCCACATCTAATCCTTTCACCCAAACACAAAGTTATTTCCAAACCACCACCCGGCCTCACGTCTCCTTAAACCCTTCTCTTCATTCCAGAAAATTTCTTACACAGGCACCAAATCCAACAAGGCCCCTGAGGGCCTCCTAACAGCCTGCTTGACCGAGGAAAAATTAACACTGCAAACGGAGAGGGTAGTCAGTCTCTCCAGTTTCCGAGGAACATTCCCAGAGGAACTGCACTTTGGTGACCCAGCCGTGGGCTGCCCCTCTCTGCCGGGCTCTGGACAGCAGGGAAATGTCCGAAGCCTGACACACCCCTCCACTCCCTCTCACCCACTCTTAGCCTTTCTCAGTCTTCTGTCAGAGACCGACCTTTCCCCTTGCCACACCCAAAGCTCCCAGGACTAAGGTGCTCTGGCATTCCTGTCGTCCCACCCCACCCACCAGCCTGGGGGCCGAGAGGGCCTTTGTAGTGCAGAGTCAGGGCCCTGAGAGCGGGGTCCCACGGCCGGCTGTCCTCGCGGACCGGGGTGCGAGGGGCCTGGGTGGGGTGGGCGCCAGCGGCTAAGCCACCTGCCCGCATCTCACCGTCTCCTATGGGGCTATTCTCTGGCTCGTCCTCCTGCCCCCTCCTCCCTCTGGACCACAACCCCCCACCTTGGGCCGCCAACCCCCAAACTGCTTGGAGACCTCAGACTCCAGCTGCTGCTCCGCGACCGCCCTCGGGACACAGCCTTGGAAGGCGGCCTCCACGCCGGTTCCGAGCACTGGGCCGGGGGTCGAGCCGCCGTGGGTTCGTGTCCTGCCTCTGCTCCTTACAAGCTGCAGCACCTGGGTATGTCCCTGTTTGTGAGCTTCAATTTCCTTACTTACAAAATGGAGATCGTCTCTATTTCAGGAGATTGCTGGGTGGATTAAATTAAGGTGATGCTCTTCAAAGGCTCTGTCCCACTGTCTGGCAGAAGCAGATGCTCAGAGAATGACCAAAAGCATTTCTCCTAACGAGCAGACCCTGTGCACTGGCTGGCCTCGAGGAGCCTCCCACGGGTGGCAGCCACTGCTGAGGGAGGCATGGGGCAGCCCATCGAGCTGGAAGTCCCTGCCTCGGTGTGGCCCTCTCCTCCTAAATTCCAGAGTATTTCTGCTTTGAGAATTATCTATTCAAGTTCTTTGCCCATTTTTAAACTGGGTCATTTCTTTTTTTGTGATTGAGTTTACACTTGAATTTTAAAACCTGAATGCGAAATTTAGGTTGATCTTAGCCAGTGGAGATCTTTCAGGATGCTAACCGGTCCCATCACCCAGTGTCCCGCCTATCTATCTCAATTTATGACACCCACAATTTTCAAGTCATCCTTCTGTTGCTTTTATTGTTCCTATTGTTGTGCCATATAAGCCATCTCTAAAGGGGTAGGATAGGAAAGAGCCCTGCAGCCCACTGCTGGAGACTAGATATTGATTCATCACCTTCATGCTAATGGCAGGGGGCAGGTGCTTTTCTGGTTGGTTATCTATTTAACAAGCCACCTCAAATTTAGTGATATAAAATGCCAACCATTCTACTATGCTCACAGATCCTGTGAGTTGTGAATTTGAACAGAGCACAGCAGGGATGGCTTTTCTCTGCTCCACCATTTCTAGGGTTTCAGCTGGGAAAAGTAGATGACTGGGGGTGAATTGAACAGTTGGGACAGGAATCATCTCACATGTTTGGTATTTGGGTTGGGATGATTCAAAGGCCGGACGGACTCAGCTGGGCCTATTGACCCAGGCACCCACATGTTACCTCTCCATGTGGCCTGGGCTTCTCCTACCATGACAGCTGGGTTCCAAGAGTGAATGTTCCAAGAGAACCAGGCAGAAGCTGCCTGGCATTTTCAGGACTTCACCTCAGAAGTCACATGGCATCACTTTTGGCACAATGGATCAAAATAGTCACACGACAGCCCAGATTTAAGGGAAAAGACTTAGATCCCATCTCTCAATGGAAGGAATGTCAAAAATTGCAGAACAACAGCACTGGTACTGGAAGTCTAGACCGACATGCAGAATCACTTAGGGTTGGGCATCCGCCACCGAATCAGAGGGCATATATTCTAGCTGGCAGTCTACTCAGTGGTGCTAAGAAAACCAGGAGCATGCAATATTCAGAGGCCTCTGACATTCTGAGAGAGAGACTACAGGATAGGCCAAGCTGCCAAGATAAGGATGCTCTAACAGATTCAAGGTAGATAGTGAGTGTCCTGAAAAATGGCAGGAGCCCAGTTATCACCATCGGAGCGTGCCCATGGTCGGATTAGCAGCATGTTGCCAGATGCCATCACATAGGCTTAGCTGGAGCACCTTAATCCCTCCTCCTGAAATCTGAAGGATGTTTGTTAAATATCCTTGCTGAAAGTAAGGGAAAAAAGGTATCTGGGGTATACTCCTGAGCTAATGAAGTAGACGTCGTAACAAAAAACGAAAGTGTCCATGGCTCATTCCCGGTGAACCCATACCAGCTTCACTGTGATCACCACTGCCTTTTTTTTTTTTTGCATGGGCAGGCACCGGGAATCCGGGTCTCCCACATGGCAGGTGAGAACTCTGTCTGCTAAGCCACCGTGGCCCGCCCACCACTGCCTTTTTGATGCTTATAGACAATCTTTATTCATCTCTGCTGAAATTTCACCAGTGATCAATATGGAACTCACCAGACTGGGAAAAAGACATAGGAAGTACATAAATCAAGAAGGAAATTGGAGAAAGCAAAGAAAGGAGGCATTTCGAACTTTTGTAATTCAACCTTCACATTTTAGGGATCAGGAACTGTGGCACAGGTGGTTTGTGCTCCTTGAATATCCATGTGTTCTTCTGCATTTCCCAGTCTTCCTTGCAGTTTGGTAGGGATTATGTGATTCATTCTGGCAACCTGTATCACTTCTAGGACCAATCAGTTAAGAGATGACGTGCCTCCCCTATCCCTCTTGTCTTCTCCCTTGGTAACCTTGCAAGCCCACACATTCTGGATGCCATGGCTACAAGATAGAGGAGATTCTGTCTCTCCTTATCAGAGCAAGAAATACACCTCGATTGTAAAGCCACTGAAACTTGAGGGTTTATTTGTTACTGCAGCATGTCCTGGCCTAGCCTAACTATATGGAATTGGAGGCCTAGGGAGGGTACGTATTTTCTAGGACATGACCCTGACAGCTGCATATCACATACATAACTCCTTCTACCAGGAAAATCGAGTCAAAGCAGGTAAGATGATAGGATTTTCTGTTTTGGGGTGATGATCAGGCAGCACTGATGTTCTCACAGTTGTACAGTGCTTTATAATTTATAAAACATGTTTACAGACCCCGTCTTGCCTAATCTTCCCACCAACATTGGCAGGCCCAGTTTAGTCCCATTTTATTAGGACTTTGAGACATGTCCAAAATCATGTCTGTTGAATTAAGGAAATGATGGCATCAAGACTCAAAGCCAGAACTTCTCCAACCTACTGCCTAATTGCCCATGTTTTTAAAATACTGGCATCTTTAAAAAAAAAATTACAGTTCTCTTTTCCTCTCCCATTTCCATAAATGCACTAGCTGGCTTTTTTTTTTTTTTTTTGTATAGGCTTATTTTTGCCGTATATTTCGATATTTAAATGTTGCCTTAAGAATGTCACGGTAGCCATAGAGACAACTGGAGACACCCTGAGGAGTCACAGAGCCAGGACCGGGAAACTCTGCCCTCAAGAATCCCTGGCCGAGAGAATCCCCTGGGTTGGTCCCTTCTGAAGTGCAGCCACCCAGGTCCCAGTCAGACCAGCAAATGGAGAAGTTGGTTTGGACCACATCAAAGAAAGATTTCTTCAAAAACTCCAAATCAGATCCAGGTTCCTCTTCTTCAGACCACAGAGAGTGGGTAAATGGGACATTCTATGGAAGCTTCCTCTTTCAACAGAAAGGGGGAATGACTCCGCCCTAGGGGTGGCCATCTGAGTCTAGAAGTAGATGACAAGTTTAAGGCCAGGGTAGGGACCTAAGTGCTCTGTGTTCCCCAAATTGCAGGCTCTGCCCCAGGGAACAAGCTCCCTGAGAGGCTCATCACCTCTGCAGTCCCCAACCCTGTCAGCACCCAATGGGTAACCCATCCCTGGGATCCCATTTCCTTTCTAGCTCCTTCCTCCTGGAGCCTTCATCCTCTGATTTCCACCTTCACTTTGACTCTGAAACTGCTCCAACAACACAGAGATGCTGTTGGCCAAACAAAAAAAAAATTCAATTCAAACCTAGGCCCAGCACTTGTGAGTTTGTGACTTCAAGCAAGCTGTTTACCCTCTCGAGTCTCAGTTTCATCATCTGGAAAATGGGGGTTAGTAATAGGACCTGCCTCGTAGGGTATGTGAATCAAATGAGATCATGTGGGTAAAGCACTTGGCAAAATGCCTCATTCACGTAGTAAATCATGTGATGAATGCAAGACAACAATCCTTTATCCAAAATGCTGAGGGCCAGAAATCAGACTGTTCTTATCTTCTGGGGTAATGGAGTACGTAGACTCCTGGGGATAAGCCAGGACCCAGTATCGTGGGATTGAGAAAACCTTCTTGACCAAAAGGGGGAAGAGAGAAATGAGACAAAATAAAGTTTCAGAGGTTGAGAGATTTCAAACAAAGTTGAGAGGATATTCTGGAGGTTATTCTTATGCATTATAAAGATATCCCTTTTTAGTTTTTAGTGTATTAAATTAGCTAGAAGGAAATACCTGAAACTGTTGAACTGTATTGCAATAGCCTCGATTCTTGAAGATGATTGTATAACTATATAGTTTACAATGTGACTGTGTGATTGTGAAAACCTTGTGGCTGATGTTCCCTTTATCCAGGACAGATGAGTAAAAAAATAAGGGCAAAAAACCAAATAAATAATAGAGGGGGATAAGGGGTAAAAAAAAATTGGGTAGAGTACAATACTGGTGGTTAATGAGAGGGAATGACAAGGGGTATGGGATGTATGAGGTTTTTCTTTTTAATTCTTTTTCTGGAATGATGTAAATGTTCTAAAAATTATCATGATGATGAATACACAACTGTGTGATGACATTGTAAGCCATCAATTGCATACTTTGGATGCACTGTATGGTGTGTGAAGATATGTCAATAAAAATATTTTTAAGAAATAGAGTGCATAGATCATATCTAAATCATCTCCCCCGGTGGGCACTGGGCAGCATCCCACAATCAGACCCACTCGTGACTCAGCAGCAAATTTGTCGACATTCACTCAGAGGGGCTTTAGTCAAGGCTGGAAATAGTCTTTCCACTTCAGGTCAGGTTCTGCTGCCAAATGAATTTTGGCACTCAATTTCAAAAAACACTTGTTTCTCTGAGATCTTGCAGATAAAGCATTGTGAGTCTGTATTAGTATTATTTACACATTTGGAGTTTTCTGTCGCCTGGAACATAATATGTGCTCAATGACTCCTTCCTAGAAAGTCATGGTTCTAGAAGGCTTCCCTAAGGTCTCGTGCCCACTCCTAACTCCCTTTTATCTGACATACCCTGAGGTTGGTGCTATACCGTCGAGATGCTTTTATTTCTATAGCTCGTTGTGTGGGCCCCATGTAACTAAGTCAACTGTGAGAACTAAAGCATATGGGGGCTTGGGAAAGGTTTTAGCACATCGTAAGCGCTCAATACATTTTAGTTATCATGTGTTCATTCATTCACTCATTCACAAATAATTCTGATTATCAGGTATGTGCAGGCACCAAGCTGGGTTCTGGGAATTGACAGTCACTGGTGGCAATTACAAAAGCTTGCCTTGGGCTTCTCACACTGCTTTGATGCCTCCAGGTTTGTGGAGGTGCTGCCTCCCCCACCCAATAACTCCTCCTTCTAGCTGCCCTCCACCAATTCCATGATCTTTTCTCATCCCACAAGCCTCTCTCCCAGCACAGTTCTTCACTCGACTGCAGGCTGTGAGATGCCCGTCCTCTGCCACGCCTCACTCCCTCCTTTCTACCTTCCTTAAGTCTTCTTTGAATCAAACCCAGAGATTTAATTAAGCTCTCAATTGCTGATCATGGGCTGCTAGCCTCTCTCCCACTTCACCATCGCCTTTCCTCCACAGCTCTATCCATGCATCCGAAACCCCCACCAATATAGCATCTAACTCCAGGCTCACACTTCCTTCAAAGGGGCGTGAAAGCTGAATTTTATACCCAGAGTTACAAGGCCCGTTAATACCACCCAGAAGCTTCGGGTACTCCCTATTTTACAAAACCAATTTGGTTTTGAGGAATTTCTCTATAGAGAATCCTCTCTTACCACCGATTTCCATTATCAATTAGAAGATGGGTTTGAAGAAAATAAGCTCATGGAAGGTTTCCTAGCATTCTGCTGAGACAATTGTGGGTCCGTTCCCCCCTCCTCCAATGACCTAGAGAGTCCCATGTCCTCATGTTTCATGGGGGAACAGAGCCTTTTGCTTCGCTCCCTCCAAGACCCTTTCTGCAAGGGGTCTTCAGTAGGATTCAAGCTCAGAGAGCAGGTCCCCATGTTTCTTGAGTAAGGCCTCCTTCTTCCTCTTCTTAGTAGCTGAGACACTTTCCTAAAGGGCAGCTCGCAGCTATCCACTCTTTTTAAGCCAACTTGCCTCTGGCTGGGTAATGTGTAGATTCCCCTCTGTCGGCCCCTGAAGGGCTTCAGCTCACATCAAATCATGCCATTTCCTACATTCCAGTTTCTCCAAACTGGTATAATGGGGAACTTTTGTTTTCCCTTCTCAGCTTTCCCTCCCACTCAGTTCTCACAGCTTCCTGGAAGGCCCCTTGACCCAGAACAGCTCAGCCAACCAGAAACATTAGCTTCCCTAAACCCACCATTTACATTTTATTACTTTGTAGGGAAACAATTTGCAATACAACCTGCAATAAATTGGGGAAATGAGAAATTGACAGAAGTTCTCCTGGGGTGAAAGGTGGGGGATATACACATATATATTATTTTTTAAACCTTTTATTATTATTATTATTTTTAATGAGAAAATGGTTGAAGAAGCAGCCAGGTCTGTGGAATGCTGATCACCTTATACCACTGGTGTTTCTACCTCATTTATCCAGTTATTATTATTATTTTTTTTACCCATGAGGATTTTTCCCTAATGGGGAATCCCCTGATTTTGCATTCAAAGGTCTCCAAATTTAGTTCCTCTCCCCTTTTTGTTTGAGCATTTATCTGTCAGACAGAGCGGGGCTGAGGAGGTAGGTTGTGACCTGCTGAGACGGAACAGGCAGCGTCCACCGTGTACCGCGCGGCTCTCAGGTTCAAACCTCAGAACAGAGTAAATCACCCCAGGGCCCTGCCGCGTCCATTTTGTGCATTACAAATTCTGGAAGATGAGATGAAGTAAATTTGCTGGGATTCGGTTGAGAACCGCCTTGTTTGTCGAACGGACTGATAGTTTCCCCCGAGTAGTACATGAGAGCAGGGATTCCTTGGCCCGTGTCCTCAGGTCCCCAAGATGCATGAAAAGCAAGGATCAAACCAGCCTCGGAGAAAACTCTCCTTAGCTGAGGCGGGACCCCTGGAGCTATCCCTCCACGACCTCACGGCCCCAGGGAACACAGTCCCACCAATCCCCA
>PVIY010028357.1:0-33190 GCA_004026745.1 Myrmecophaga tridactyla
TTAAAAAAAAAAAAAAAAGAAACAATGGCTCACCTAGGACATTATGATGAGCAAAATAAGCCAGAAACAAAAGGATAAATATTGTATGGTCTCTCCTAGAAAATACTTATAAGAATATTGGAGTCTAGAATGGAAACTCTTACAGAAGTCACATTTATTCCTGAGCTTTAAATCTTGCTTCTCAGTTCTGAGATGCTGTGTTATGTGTATGTACATAACCTGATATTTTCCTGGAACTTTGGGTACCTGTGTGACACCTAAGTCTCAGAGATGGAGTGCAGCAGCTCTGAAAGTCAGCATTCCTCCATACGGCAACTGTTAAAGAAGCTGAAAAAGAGATCAGGCTTCAGTTAGAGATAAGAACAAAGCTGATGTGATTGGGACTAAGATACCTCAGGACACAGGGTAAGATCTGATAGTGTCTGTAACTTAGAGCTTCCCCTACTGTATAAGGCCAAAGGAAGAGAAGTTTATTTTGTCCAAAACCTAAATATTCTGTAGCAAACTATCTAACTTAACTTGTCCGGCCAGTTCAGTTAAACAACCCAAGCACGTGGAGGCTAGAATTGGGAACGAGGTCTTGAAATTCTGTATAACTATAAATGTATAGCCCAATACATTCCAGAGTATGTTGGGCAGATCATTAAAATCTATTGGCAAAGTCCCTTGAGGGACTGGAGAAAAATTAGGGAACTATTAAACTTTCCACCTAGAAAATCCCTGATACTGTTGCAAACATTAGGCATTCCCAAGTTAATAGGCCAAGCCCTCGATCTTGAGTCTTTCTCTTATGAAACTTGTATCTGTAATAGAAAACAAAGCCTACCCATAATTATGCCTGAGTTACTTCCAGACAGCCTCTTTTGCTGCTCAGATGTGGCCAATCTCTCTCTCTTTCTTCCTCTCTCTCTCTCTCTCTCTCTCTCTCTCTCTCTCTCTCTCTCTCTCTCTCTCTCTCAGCCAAATTCTGCAAGTGATATCATTACCCTCCCCCCTACATGGACATAACTTCCAAGGGTATAAGTCTCCCTGGTAATGTGGCACATGACACCCAGGGAGGAGCCTGGCCCTGGTACTATGGGATTGGCAATGCCTGCCTGACTAAAAGGGGGGAAAAGAGATGTAACAAAATAAGGTTTCAGTGGCTTAGAGATTTCAAATAAAGTTGAGAGACGAGTCTGGAGGTTACCCTTATGCTAGCTTCAGATAGATACTTTTTATTGCCATGGTTTGCCAACCCCCAACCAACAGTTTTCCTGAAAACCCTTAAGAATACCCATGGCTGTATCTGAGACTCTATAAAAGTTTCACATGCTAAGTTTATTTATCAGAAATCTAAAATGTCCAGATGGTTTCTAAGCCAGATAAGCCCTTAAACCAAGAGGAGCCAGTGTTTCCAAGAACATCAGCCAGATGTATCCCCCAAACCCATAATGTTGACACCTCTTTTCAACATGAAGAAGTTAGAATGGTCATTGCCCAAATACGCCTAAAGATTGGGATAAGAATCAAAGGAGAAGGAGAAGTTGTAACAGAGAAGATAGGACTTTACAATGAGTATGACTACTGAATTATTATATTGATATTTCTTTTTAGTCTCCACTGACTTAGAGCAGCTAGAAGGAAATACCAGAAATTGTGGAACAATAACCCATACCATACATGTAAATTTGCCCTATGAGTTCTTGCTAAAATGTACTTTGAAATTTATTGCTTTTTTGTATATATGTTGTATTTCACAATAAAAGGATGTTAAAAAAAAAAAAAGGAAAGAAAGAAAGAATGGCTCATCCAAAGGAAAAGGATGAAAATCCAGAAAGCATCAACAAAGAAGACCAGACTGTGGAAATACAGGACAAAGACTTTTAAAAAATGATCTCTGATACGCTCAAGGAGATGAAGGAAAAATATGAGAAAATAAAACTTGAGATATCAGGAAAGCAATGAAGGAACGTTATAAGAATCATAACAAAGAAATACAAATTTTTAAAAACAGAAAACTACTGTAGCTGAAGACCACAATAACTGAAATTAAAAATTCCCAGAAGAATTTCAACAGCAGATTGGAGACGGCAGAAGAAAGAACCCATGACCTCAAAGACAGAATAATTCAAATGAGTCTGGCTGAGGAGCAGAAAGAAAAAAAGAATTAGAAAAAAGTGAAAATAAACTAAGAGACCTGTGAGATACCGTCAAGTACTAGTATATACAATGTGGGAATCCCAGAGGGAGAAGGAGAGAAAGGAGCGAAGGAACATTCAAAGATGTTCTAGTTTGCTAGCTGCCAGAATGCAACACACCAGAGATGGATTGGCTTTTAATAAAAGGGGATTTATTTCATTAGTTCTTCAGAGGAAAGGCAGCTAACGTTCACCTGAGGTTCTTTCTTACATTAAAAGGCAAAGGGTGATCTCTGCCGGCCTTCTCTCCAGGCCTGTGGGTTCCAACAACTTTCCCCGAGGTGATTCCTTTCTGCATCTCCAAAGGCCTGGGCTGAGCTGTGAGTGCTGAGATGAGGTATGCTGAGATGCTTGGGCTGTGCTACATTGCATCCTCTCATTTAAGCACCAGCCAATTAAGTCAAACGTCATTCATTGCAGCAGGCACGCCTCTTAGCCGACTGCAGATGTAATCAGCAACAGATGAAGTTCACGTACCATTGGCTCATGGCCACAGCAACAGAACTAGGTGCCTTCACCTGGCCAAGTTGACAACTGAATCTAACTACCGCAAAACATATAATGACACAAAAAACTTCCCAAACTTGTCAAAAGATGGAATATGCACATACAAGAAGCCAGACTTCCGTCAGGCTCAGCTCAGCATTTCTGCTGACATGTGAGCTTGGAGGTTCCATGTGCCACAATTAACATTGCCTTGAAACGCTGGATACCAAGACTTGCCTCAGAAAAGGTTGGCTTTTTTTTTTATTGCGAGCATGTTTCTTTTAATGACTCCAGTAAAATTAAACATCAAGTAAACAAAACTGGAAAAACATCTACACTTTTAAATTGTCTTACTAGTGCCTAAATGTAGTAAAGGCTGCTTAAGTTCTATTTTTTTATTTTTTTTGGAGTCTGAAGGTATCCATCTGCCCTCGTTGAGGCCCAAGTTGAATTTGAATTCAGGTGGATTCTAAATTTTCTGTATATCTTGAAGAAAGAAACTTCTTAAGGAATAATCAAGTTGGATAGAGCAAACAGTGATCAATAATAGGCATTTTAATGGTGTTTTTAATGTTTTCTGCTGTGAAACATTTCAAGACTTATTGAGTCCCCGTGTCTCCCACCCCCGCCCCATTTTCCCCTCAAACTCACACAAGCATGCACAGCTTTTTATTTGCCACAAAGTACGGCTCGGCCGCTTTGGAGATCTTCTATGAGGATATGCATTTTCTGATAAATCACAGTCCTATCACTACTACTGTGCTGGTTTGAAAGGATCTTTGAACCTTAGAAAAACCATGTGTTAATCCTAATCTCATTTTGTAAAGACAGCTATTTCTTCTAATCTCTATTCACTACTATAGGTTGGAAATGTAATTAGGTTATCTCCACAGAGACATGACTCGATCAATTGTGGGTATTAAACTTGATTAGATGGAGACCCATTCTAGGTGGGTATTGATTACCTTACTAGAATTCTCTAAAAGAGGAAGCATTTTGGAAATGGTTTGGGATCTGAGAGCTGCCAGGATGAGGAGAAAGATACAGCCATGAGAAGCAGAGAGTCCACCAGCCAGCAACCTTTGGAGATGAAGGAGAATATCCCCGGGGCAGCTTCATGGAGCCAGAAGCCTGGAGAGGAAGCTAGTAAACCTTGCTATGTTCACCATGTGCCTTTCCACTTCAGAGAGAATTTCATCAGCCTTTCTTGAGTGAAGGTAACCTCTTGTTGGTGCCTTAATTTGGACATTTTTATAGACTTGCTTTAATTGGGACATTTTCTCAGACTTAGAACTGTAAACTAGCAGCTTATTCAACTCCCCTTTTTAAAAGCCTTGTTCTGGTATATTGCATTCTTGGAGCTAGCAAACTAGGACAACTACCCCCCAACAAGTTCATAAAGGAATTTAAGAAATATGGAGTAGCATTTTTGGTTCGAGTTTGTGACACTTCATATGAAAAAGAAAGAATACACATTCAAGATTGGTCATTTGATGATGAAGTTCCACCCTCTAATCGAATCGTAGATGACTGGTTAAACCCATGAAGAACAAATTTCATGAAGAGCCGGGTTGCTGTGGGCACTGCATTGTGTTGCAGGATGGGGAAAGACACCTGTGCTGCTTGCACTTGCTTTGATTGAATGTGGAACGA
The DNA here is from genome assembly GCA_004026745.1 of Myrmecophaga tridactyla. Classification (NCBI taxonomy): domain Eukaryota; kingdom Metazoa; phylum Chordata; class Mammalia; order Pilosa; family Myrmecophagidae; genus Myrmecophaga; species Myrmecophaga tridactyla. The sequence continues at coordinate 4,320 of PVIY010028357.1, forward strand.
AGTATGAAGTTGCAGTTCAGTTTATCCAACAGAAAAGAAGGGGAATGTTAAATTCCAAACAGCTGCTTTACTTAGAGAGATAGTGACCTAAGATATGATTTCACTTTAGAGATACCACTGGGCATGGCTGTGTATGGTAGAAAGTCAGTGTAACTGAAGGCTGACTTGATTGTGTCATTTAAAGGGAACTCATGGTACCTGGAAATATGAATCTGGAATCTTAACTATGTCATCAAAGCAGTGACAGATTCAATACTCCTCAACCACTCTACTCATGATTGAAAAAACAAAGAAAAAAAGAAACCCTCTATAATATGAATAAAATGTTTAAGAAAGGGGAAAAAATGAGGGAGAAATTAAAATATACAAAACTTGAGGGAGTTCATTACAACTAGACTTGCCCTACAAGGAATGCTAAAAGGTGTTCTTCTGACTAAAAGATAAGGACACTAGACAGTGGCATAAAGAAATAAAGACTGCCAGTAAAGGCAACCATATGGGTAATTATAATGGCAGTACTGTGGTAGTGTTTTTTGGTATGTGACTCCACCATGTCCTCTGTACAGTTGCTAAAATGCAAATGCATAAAAAATAATGACAAATCTATGGTTTTGGACTTAAAATGTACAAAGATCTAATTTGTAATGAGTTGAAACGAAAGATGGGGTTATGGTAGGCTACAGAAACAGCATATGAATATGCTATTGATGCTAAGTTAGTACCAAATAAAAAATGATTGTTCTATATTTAGTAGGGTAATTTTAATCCATGGCAATCACAAAGAAAATGTACTCAGAGAGAAATGAGAAGAGACTCATTATGGTACAATTTACCCTATTAAATATAGAACAATCATTTTTTATTTGATACTAACTTAACATCAATATGTTAACAGCAATAGCATACGCATATGCTGTTTCTATAGCCTACCATAACCCCATCTTTCGTTTCAACTCATTACAAATGAGATCTTTGTACATTTTAAGTCCAAAACCATAGACTTGTCATTATTTTTTATGCATTTGCATTTTAGCAACTGTACAAAGGACACGGTGGAGTCACATACCAAAAAACAAATTCAAAGACATAAGTAGGTTGAAAGTGAAAGTAGGAAAAGAAAATACTATGCAAGTGGTAACCAAAAGACAGCTGAAGTGGCTAGACCAGTATCAAACATAGCGGACATTGAAACAAAAACTTTGTATGAGAGACAAAGAAGATCACTATATATTATAAAGGAGTCAATTCAATCAGGAGAGATAACAATTATAAATACTTATACACCTAATAGCAAAGCCCCAAACTATATAAAGCTAATATTGATGCATTTGAGTGGAGAAATAGACAGTTCTACATTAATAGGAGAGACTTTTTCTTAATCTGGAGCAGCTGGGAGAGAAGTCCTGAGCTCCCTGTCATAAAATGACAGCAGAAAGATGACAGCAGTTTTTAAGAAAGAAGTTTCTAGGATGGAACAGGACCCCATAGGACAACTAAGTGTCTTGTCCTGTGGCCTTTGGAGTGGCAGACCTCTTCACATGGAAGCACTGTCCCTCTAAATCTCCAATTGTGTCCTCACAGTTGGGGATACTTAGGGAATGTTTCCACCTGCTTTCATTTTGCCAATGAGGCAGTTCTGTGCTATCCCCATTTCAGCCACTAGAGAGCACCAGACACCACCACTCAGGGAAGAAAGGTTCCCGGGAAGAAGGAAGGTCAAGTCTGCCTGGAAGAGAAACTGGGTCTTGAAGGGTCATCAATTTCATCTAATTTAATTTAATTCTTGAGTGCATTCTTTTTGTGGATCTGTTATTCTAAAAAATAGATTTTTTTCCTAAATACATTTATGAAGAATATATAGTTGAATATAAGGAATACTCACAAATATATTTTTCATCACCTGCCCCGCCTCCCCTCCCTGCTGCAACAGCAGCAGGGAACAGGGGTGGAGACCAATCTACATCCTTCAAAATTCTAATATTAAGAATGAAAGTCGGGGTTGCATGGGTAGGTCTATGGTAGAATGCTCGCCCGTCATGCAGACCTGGGTTCAATTGATTCCTGGCCCACACATTCCCCTAGCCCCCCCAAAAAAGAAAGAAGGAAATTCAGCCTAATCAGATTACCTCGGTCATTCAGTCACTGACTGGTGTGCAGATTGGCCGGCTCCCAGATGAGGAGAAGGAGCAGGGCAGCTGGTCACCTGGCAGACCCCGGAACCCACAGGAGAGTACTGTACACTGACAGCTCTGTCTGCAGGGAGAGGGGGTGATTTGGAAAGGGTCCCACAGGAGGTCATGAAACCACAGCAATCAGTGCCAAAGGGCAAGGATGGTCAAATTAGCATCATGCACGTGGAAAAAGAACTTTATATCCAGGTACCTGAGCCTGAAACTGGGAGGGAAAATGGGTTGTGGGCTGTAAGAAAGGGCATGAGCCAACACCGCTGGTGATAACATCTGAAAAAGGAGGTGAAAGGGAGAAAGATCCCTGTCTGGGGCCACAGCTGGGGCCTGGATGGGTCCTGGATTATCTACGGCCCTGAGCACCCGTGAAGCAGGGCTCTGAGGAAGGAAGGACAGATGCAGAATAAGGCCTCAGAAACCACAGACCTCTTGAAAGTGTCAAAATACTGAGTGGGGTATAATGCACTTTCTCCTTGTAAGAATAAAATTAAGTTTCGCTTACACTCAAGATGGCACAGGATGCCTCTACGGCAAGCCTAGAACTGGTGCCAAATCCTTACATAGGCAGAAACAAGTGTAAATAAGAAATGTCCAGGGTCACTGAAATGTAAAGTATAATCAAAAGCAGGAACCTTCGGCAGGAAATTTGACTTAGTTAGACTATCCAGATAGCCTGTAATCTCTGGAGTATCCAGCCAGTGGAGATACTGGGGAGGGACCTGCGTGCTAAGCGTAGGGTATGAAGCCTGGGGCGTTCTATTGCTTGGTGCACCAGCCACCACATTTGGTTGGGCGCTCATTCCTGCAAGTCGGGAATAAATCCTTTCTTCCTCCACAATTGGGTGAGCGATCATCCTCTTTCAATGTGGCTTTCCTTCTAACAATTTTGGGGCCTCGCTAGGATCCAAGGGAACATGCCCCCTGCTGATTGGGCGGTGTCAGACTCCACTGTTGGGACCCACTTGTGACAGCCAGAGGGACCCAAGACCAGGTGCTGGGGTCCACCGATCATGGAGGAGAAAAGCAGAAAGGAAAATCTGCCTCACATGACCAGGAACTCTGTGCATGGACGAAGGTAAGGAAAGGGCTTTATTAAGCACTGCCACGGAGCTCAGGAAGGATTCTGATGAGCCTGGAGTTGAGTAAGCAAGTGCGGAGTCCCCATCCCCGGTTCCTTTCTCCGCGAGGGAAAGGACCAGAGTTGGACAAAGTGAAATGAGACAAGGCAGCCCAAGTGAGACTCAGCATGGGTAATAGGGGCAGGTGGACAGCTGGGGAGAAAGGGAAGGCGGCACCTATAGTGTCCCCCGGGAACATTCCCATGGACAGTCCATAGGGAGAATGTTGGAACATTGGACCAATAGTGATCGGACCAAGGGAAAGGACAAAAAGAAAATGATTAAATATTGTTGTTATAGTCGGCGAAATAAAGCATTGTGCCACCCGATGTTATTTGGCCAAAACATGGGGCAGATGAGGGTTGGCTCTGTGCCAACCTCGTACTGCATGTTAAAGGAAAGAAACCCTTCTCTGAAGAGGAGCCTGATAATGCCATGAGTTAGCTGAAAGGAGGAGGTACTCTTTATCCCATAAAAGATAAAACCCCACATCCACAGACTAAATCTTTAGAAAATAAAGCCTGGGATCCTTTATTGAGCTTCCTCCCACCCTAGGCTTCTCCCCTGGAGCAGGGACGGTTGGACCCTAAAGGCCCAATGGAACTAACCCATGTCCCCGGGAGCTGGAAGGGCAGTCAGGGCCAGCTGCTCCCCTGTGACAACCACCCACGACTGCGGAGGGAACTGGGGGAGTGTAAGGAGATGTGTGGAGTTTCCTATTTCCGGGGCCTCCAGAAGAGTAAAGGGTGGGAGGGCCTAGACCTGCTGAGTCCCTAAGAGAACATATACCCTCTGGGAGAGATGCCTACTGGACCAGGGGAATCAGCTACATACCTGGTCCAAACTTATAGGTATCCTAAATATCCTCTTTACAAGGGAAGAAAGGGGAGTGGTGAGAAGGCAGCTGTGAAGGAACAGGAGAGGCAGCACCTGCCCGGACAAGGGGCGATGGCAGCAGAGCAGAAAGTGCTCAGTGTAAAATCCAATTGGAATAGCAACGATCAGGAAGACAGGGCACATGAGGGATTGCAGAGACCTCATTATACAAGGGACAAAACTGGCTGTACCCAAATCTCAGAGCTTAAATAAGGCCTTTGAGGTGGCTCAAGAAAAAGATGAGACTCCCACGGCTTACCTGCAAAGGCTGAGGGACCAGGGGAGAAATACTCAGGGAGGGGGGCCCTGACAGTCCTGTGACCCAGAATGTCAAGGGGTCTTGGCCTGACCTTCAGAAAAGATCCAGAAAATAGATGGGCAGATGGACAAACCACTGGGAGAGTTACTGAGAGAGTCTCAGAGAGTGTCTGTGAGAAGGAAAGAGGAAAAGTGGAAGCCACAAGCTGGTCGTGTTGGGCAGGTCCGACCACACCGTGAAGAGAGATTAGAGAGAAAGCAGGAGGAGACAGGCAGGGGTGGGACGGAGAAGCAGTCTGCTCCAAAGGGGACAAAGGAGCGAGGAGTTATCACTGTGGGGAAACCTGGTCTTTTCTAAAGGGAGTGCCCGAGTTTGCAGAAAGTTGGGTGATACCCCTGATGAATTTTGAGGTTTGGGGTGGGGGGGTCAGAGGTGCCTCATCTCAAGTGTCTACATGCTTTGGTGAATCTGAGGGTGGGCCTATATCAGGGAGAAATGACATTTTGGTAGACACTGTGTGTAAGTGTAAAATTAAGTTTAGCTTTAACACTAGATTTCACACACAAAGGCCTGCAGGCACCTTACACTGGCGTTGCAGGCAGGAAAGGAGAGAGCCTCTGAGGTGAACTACAATTGGTGCCGAATGGGTAGGAACAAATTTAAATAAGAAACAGCCAGGGTCACTGAAATGTAAAGTGGAATCAAAAGCAGGAACCTTGGGTGGGAAATTGGAGTTAGTGAGACTGTCTGGATAGGCTGTAACCTTTGGGGTATCCAACCAGTGGAGAAGCAGGGGAGGGACCCGTGTGCTAGGCTTAGGATATAAACACCTGTGGCATTCTATTGCTTGGCACACCAGACCCCATTTTTCAGCTGGGCACCCATCTTGCAAGATCGTGAATAAATTCTTTTCTTCTCCACAGTGGGGTGAGCATTTATTCTCTTTCAGGTATGGCTTCCTTTCTAACACTGGGGCTGCTCAATCTTCTGTGAACACATCCCAAAGGTGATGGAATTCTCTGTCAGCTTCCTCACTGTTTGGGGGTAAAAGGGGAAGGATTTAATGTCCCCATTTTCAAACCTACTAATATCTGTTAGGAAGATAACCAAATTGTAAGCCCCTTCTGTACATTCCAGAAGCCGGGAATAACTTGTTGGGAAGGGACCTGACAGTAGCCATGGGCCTGGCTGATGGGCACGATCCGAGACCACTGCATAGAAAGCCAACGAGAGTGTTGTGGGATCTGTATACAGAGAACCACAGCCAGTCAGGATGAGAGGGAGAGAAAAGGGACAATGTGAAGGTTAAAGAACTTCAGAGGCATAACTATGGAAGCTAAAGTCTAAAGTCAAGAAAGCTCAGGCCAGGGCAGGGCAGTGGTGGCTCAGTGGCAGAGTTCTTGCCTGTCATGCCGGGACCCGAGTTCGGTTCTTGGTGCCTGCCCATGTTTTAAAAAAAAAAAAAAAGTGTCTATGAAAGCTCAGGCCAGTGGCTCAGTGCACACCTGGAGGAAGTGAGTGTGGGAACATGAATGGACATTTGCACACTGGTGTTTCTGGCAGCAGTGCTCATGATCCACAATGAATGGAGGAGTGTACAATGACTGAGGAATGGTAGGGGACTATGGTGTATACATACGATGGATGAGTGGTCACAAGAAGAAGGAATGAAGTTGTGAGGTCTGCAACTAGATTAATGAACCTTAAGATCTGTATGTTGAATGAAATGCAGGAACAAACACCTTACGGCTGAGAGGGTGGCACCGCTCACCTTGCTGCCCCAGTGGGGTGCACAGCCATACCCCATGCAGCCACATGATGCCCAGCTGGAGCCTGCTCCACACTGGACATCCGGCTCACAGGCCTGCAGGAGTGGGGGAGAGGGCCCAGGCTATAGCATTATCCAAGAGAAACAAGAAGGGAAGCCCATTCTGAAAAACTTTTGCTAAAAGAGAAGGGGCTGCAGGCATCACCCCTGGCCTCTGTCTGATGGGACTCACTGAGATGTGCATTGTTGGCCCTGCAGGGCAGGACACTTAGGGCTCAGACAGAAGCTGGATCTGAGGAGTCCTCCAAACTCCTTCAAGACCACCCCATAGGGAGCCAGTCCTCCCTCTCTGACAAGACTAGAGGTCAGGAGTCAAAGCTTTCTAGCTCTGCAATGCCAGGCCTTAGTCCACAGTCTGGCCCAAAGTAGGTGCTCAATGGATGCTGGTTGAATGGAATTAATTAGAGTTCTTAGAAGGGGAAAGGGAACCCTGATGGCCTGAGCCCCTGAGCCCCTAGGTGATCAATGCTGAGCTGCCTTGGACCAGAATCCCCCAACCCTAACTAAACACTCTATGTTGATGCCTCCCCTTCCCACACTGGTGCCCCTGGGTGCTCCAGAGGTCTAGGCTTCTCTGAAGTGCCAGCACCTGAGTGACCAGGTATCTTCTCTATTGTTTCTGTGCTGCCTCCATGAGGCCCAGGTAAAGAAGGATGGGCCCATCTGGGTTGGGCTCCCAATACAGGGGCCATTGATAAAGAAGGCCACACAAACCCACTTTAAACAATAGGCTGGAGTGTAGAAAACAGAATTCCACACTGCTCCATGCTCAAATGGACACATGATGGAGAATCACCCAAAACTTCCACTTCCAGAGAAATTTTGCACCTTCTCTGAGCTGAAATTTGAAACTGAGATTTGGTGAGCTCTTCTCCAACAGAAGGCCACTGAGTGCCCCTCTGGTTGCCCATGTGGAACCTGGCAGGAACTGAAGCTCCCAACTTGCTCCCCAGGAGAGAATGTACAGGATGCTAGGTCTGCTCATCACCCAGTCACCTGCCCAGGTGAGGTCATGTCTTACTCACACACCAACCAGCCCCTGAATGCTCAAGGTTAGGGAAAGTGGACCCCACTTGACTGTTCTACTCCTATTTGGTGTGGAGATGCTGTCCCAACCTGCTAGGAGGAACCATAGGTCTGAATTAGATGGCCACAGTCCAGGGAGAAGGGGGGAGCATGGAGATGATAGAACCTGGCTCTGCCTGAGCATCAGATGTGGGGCATGAGCACAGACAGGCAGATAAAGAAAAGTATTAGAAAGAGCCTGGGAATTCTGGTTTCCCCTCAACACCCTATCTGAAACACTGGTCATATCTCTCATACTCTTCCTCTTCCCCTAGTTATGTGTTCATTGCGCTTTTCAAAGGATCGAGTTGATATCACTATGAAGACATTCTCCCACTCTCTCTCGTACTTGCCTGTGCAGCTGTTTTCTAGATGTGATGTTGGAGCTTACACGGGGAGGTTAACATGGGCATTTGGTCAACCCTGCTGCTCCTACTTCTCCCCATCGGGTACTCCAGGCTTCCCTCCTTTGCCCTCACTCTCTCACATCCTCAGGCAATAGGAGGACAGCTTCAGTGGTTTACATTCATTAGCATAATTCTCTTCTAACAATTTTACTCATATCCTGGGTCTCAAATGCACTGTTTTTAATATTTGTTACTCTTTTGAACTCACTCTTCTCCATTTAAAAAGAAGAAAGAAGTTTTCATTTCTGGGACAATTAAAATTAATCTGATTCCAGCAACTGTTGGGCATTTCTTGACATTTCCATTCTCTATGTGAGAACTTGGAGGTGTTTTCAATAAAAGTTAATTTCCTTTTTCTTTTCTAGTGGCTTTTATCTGGAAAGCTCTTGGGCAAAATACTACTTTCTCTTTCAATAGCAATTATCCTGCCATTGTAACACAATGTGTGCCAATTGAGGATGGTTCTGGGTAAAGCCAAAACCTGGGAGAAAACCAAATCCTGAGTGTTGGGAGCAGTATACTGTAGAGTGCCCACAGGTGCAGGACCTCCAACTTGAGATTGAATTCCTATGAGATATCTGGATGCTTGCTTTTGGTTGCACTCAGCCTAATTTTGGTGTTTTCATATTCCTTTCAGAACTGGCCACAGAATAAATATCCTTAAACAGTGTGGTAGTTAGGTTCAGGTGTCAACTTGGCCAGGTGAAGATGCCTCATTCTGTTGCTGTGGACATGAGCCAATGGTGCGTGAACCTCATCTGTTGCTCATTACATCTGCAGTCAGCTAGGAGGCATGCCTGCTGCAATGAATGATGTTTGATTCAATTGGCTGTTGCTTAAATAAGAGAGCTCAAGGTAGCACAGCCCACACAGCTCAGCATACCTCATCTCAGCACTCACAGCTCAGCCCAGGCCTTTGGAGATACAAAAAGAAATCACCCTGGGGAAAGTTGCTGGAACCCAGAGGCCTGGAGAGAAGACCAGCAGAGATCACCCTGTGCCTTCCCGTGTAAGAAAGAACCTCAGTTGAAAGTTAGCTGCCTTTCCTCTGAAGAACTAATTAAATAAATCCCCTTTTATTAAAAGCCAATCCATCTCTGGTGTGTTGCATTCCAGCAGCTAGCAAACTAGAACAAACAGTAAGGGGGAAAAAGAGTTCCCATTCTTTCCTTTCTTAAGAGTAATCAGAGGTTAAACTTATTAGAACCTACTAAGCTTACCTGCCTTTCATAAAGTCAACATGCTATGTACACTTAAACTTGTCATAAGAACTAGACCGTATGTGAAAACCAAAATTGCTACAGAAGATAAATTAGAAGGCAAAAGAATTCCTTACATTACATACTAAGAATCTTCATTTTACCAAAGGGCTGAACTTCAGAATTTTCAGTACTCTCCTAATGCATTAAAACAGAATTCAACTTGCACACTTCTCAAAAGCAAATCCTATTTAGTCGAGTGATGTCTAACTAATTTGAAAATCATGGGAAATCTCTCTCTGAAGTGCCACCTGATGGCTAATTCCCTGTTCCCTTTGGTTTGTGGTGAGCCTTGTCCTCAGAGAGCTGCCTGCTTTGTTCTGGGTTCACATCCCATACAGACCCTGAAATCTTCCCAAAACCCAGGGCTCAGAAACCAGTAGATGACAAAACTCTGTTACTATGCCGCAGTTGGAAAAGGTTACCAAGAGGAGCAGGATGAAGATGTGCACGGCAGTTCTCTTGGTCACTTGGGTGAAGGCAGAGCCCTGCCTGCTCCAAAGCCTCTCACTGCCTCCTGCCCTGCCTCGTGCCTGTCAAGCTAGGAAGGCAAGGCTCTCCTGCACCCGTCTCCTCCTCCAGGATTTATATGGTCCTTCCAGGGAGTGTGGATGCCTCATCTCTGCTTCTCCCTTCCTTATCATGGATGCTATTCAGATGATCTCAGACTCAAAGATAAGTTCTGAACCCTAATGTCATCAAACCACCATTGAAAAAAAAAAAGAATACGTGGGGTCTTTGACAGTTCTCTAACTCTCCCAAGAATGCAGTGATTCCATCACTTATCCATAGTTCATTCTGTCTTATTCTCTATCTGTGGGCATCCTTCTTCTATCCTGCTTGGGGCAGTGGGAGAGCTTTGGTAATGAATTAAGGGATTTACATGATTATTTATCCTTGCCTGCACCAAACCCTGCAGCGTGCAGGACTGCTGGTTCCCACAAACCAAAACCAGCAGGAATTACCTAAGCACTTCCTGCATGCTCTGCCTGGGATTAGGGGCTGGAAGGGCTGGAAGTGACCCTGGTCCTTTGAGAGGTTAAAATTCCAAAGGGGAGACATTAGACCATGAGAACATAAAACCAGTCCCTGCGGGTTTATGTTCCTGAGTGGTACAGATAAGGTTTTGTTCTGTGATGGGCTCAGAACAAATACCAGTAAGGACCCTTTGATACAGGAACCAAGGAGCAGAAAGACCAGCACACTCACAGCCCGGTATTCTCTTGGCCTCTTGCACAGAGATGTGCTTGGGCTGCGGTAATAGGTGCCTGGAGTCCCCTCTGCTTTCCTGCTTTATGTGGTAGGCGCGGGATCATCTGTGGGAGAACAAACACTGGGGGCTCAGATGCCAACCCTGTGGAAAGTTGATTTAGGGCATCATCTCTCCTGCTGGAGGGGAGGTCCCCAGTCCTGGTCCTCTGGATGCCAGACAACAGTGAGAGCTCCCGGGTCTCTATCAGACAGTCCAAGTTCTCTCTGCAGTCATAAAAGTCGGTATTTCGCAAAGTGTGTTTTGTAATATGTCAATAGTTGCTGCACATACAAAAAATATAAACAAAAGATTTCTAGTGGCCAAAAATTTGGGAAACACAGAGCTGGACCAGTTACACCAGCTTTTTCACTGCAGGACTTTTCAGGACCTTTCATATGCTAATAAACATTTGAAACACCAAGAAGGAAATGAGATTTGTAGTATTTCCCAACATATACATCCTCAAAACCTTTTCTTTTTTTCCCCAGAGCTCCTCATGGGACTAGGATTCTATGTAGAAATAATTACAGGTTATATTCCCAATTAAGAGGCTCCGAAGTAATGAGGCAAACATTGGCAAAACTGAAGGGAGCTATAGATGTTTCAACAATAATAGTGGGAGATTTCAACACACCCCTCTCCTCCTTAGATAGGACAGAGAGAGGATCAACAAGGAAATAGAGAATTTAAACAATGTGATAAATGAATTAAACCTAATAGACATGTATAGGTCGTTATACCCCCAAAACACCAGGATATACATTATTCACTAGTGCTCATGGAATATTCTCCAGGATAGATCACATGCTGGGACACAAAACAGATCTTTATAAATTTAATAAGATTGAAATTATCCAAAGCATTTTTTCTGACCATGACAGAATGAAACTGGAAATTAATAATAACCAAAGAAAATACTTTCACAAATATATGGAAATTTTAAAATATACTTTTAAATTATCAGTGAACCAAATAAGAAATTGCCAGAACAAACAGTAAATATCTAGAAGTGAATATTAAAGAGAAAACAACATACAGAACTTATGGGGTGTGGCAAAGGCAGTGCTGAGAAGGAAGTTTATTGTCCTAAATGCCTACAGTAAAAAACAAGAATGATGTTGGTTTGTGCAGGTTAGTTTGATACCCCAATATATCCCAGCATAATTTTGACAGAGAATAATGTGGGAAGAAAGGAGGAAATATTAAACTTCCCCATCTGGGGAATTCCTAATATTCTCACGAGCAGGGTAGACAACAAATTCAATAGGCTGAGCCCTCAATCTTGGGGCTTACCCCAATGAAACTTGTTCCTGCAAAGGAGAAGCTAAGCCTACTTATAATTTTGACTAAGAGTTCCCCCCCAGGCATTGCTTTTTTTGCTCAGATGTGAATTCACTGCCATCCCCCCTCTACGTGGACATGACTCCCAGGGATGTAAATCTCCCTGGCAACATGGGACATGACTCCCAGGGATGAGCTGGGATCAGGCATCGTGGGATTGAGAAGGCCTTCTTGGCCAAAGGAGGAAAGAGAAAAATAGGACAAAAATAAAGTTTCAGTGGATGGGAGATTTCAGAGTTGAGCAGTTACCCTGGCAGTTATTCACATACATTATATAGATAGTCCTTTTTTAGTTTGTGGTGTATTGGAGTGTCTGGAGGGAAGTACCTGAAACTGTTGAACTGTGTTTCAGTAGCCTTGATTCTTGAAAATTAGTGTATAACTATATAGCTATGATCTTGTGATTGTAAACCTTGTGGTTGCACTCTTTATCCAGGGTATGGATAGATTAGTCAAAAAAAAAAAGGACAAAAGAATAAATAAATAATGGGGGGGATAAGGGATAAAAAATGGGTAGATTGTAATACTAGTGGTCAGTGAGAGGGAGTGGTAAGGAGTATGGGATGAATGAGTTTTTTCCTTTTTCTTTTTGTTTCTTTTTCTGGATGATGCAAATGTTCTAAAAATGATCATAGTGATGTATATACAACTGTATGATGAAACTGTGAACCATTGATTGTATACTTTGGATGAACTGTATGTGCTTGAAGATATCTCAGTAAAAATAGTTTAAAAAAACAAGAATGAGGAAATATTAGGGACTTAACTGCTCACCAGGGGAAATTAGAAAAAGAAGAGCAAACTAACCCCAAAACAAGTAGATGAAAAGAAATAACAAAGATTAGACAGAAATAAGTGAACTGGAGAACAAAAAAAAATAGAATATTTTTCAATACTGTACTAGAAGTCCTAGCTAGAACTGTCAGGCAGGAGAAAGAAATAAAAAGCATCCAAATAGGAAACGAAGACGTAAAACTTTCATTATTTGAGCGGCATAGCCTACCAATTAACACTACAAACACAAATAGGTTCTTGCATGAACTACCTCAAAGGTATGAATCTTGTACAAAGTGTCAAAAATAGAAGAGTATAGTTGGAAAACTACTATGACATGCTATGGTCTATATTTAACAGGAAGACATCAGCAGTACCACAAAAATAGCAGGGGTAAATAATTGAGGAGGAACAATAAGCGCTAAGGAGAGGTTTGGATTTTTTATTTGGTGAGGGTGTTATCAGTTATCAATTACTTTTCCCTTTGGAGCAATGAAAATTGTCTAAAAGTGAAAGTGTTGGTGATTGCACAAATAAGTGTGAATAATGTGAGACATGGACTGTTAGCTTTGGACATTATACATGATGCCCAATGGATAGATGTGGCTGAAGGATACATTGACTGATAGTGGAACAGCAAACTGTCATGTATGCATGTGATGGAATATCGTGTCTATAGAAAGGGATGATGTCATGAGGCATGCAACAAGATGAATGAAGCTTGGGAACATTCTGTGTTGCAAACTCAGCCAGAAGCAAAAGAACGAATACAGTATGGTCTCTTTTAGAAAATACTTATAAGAAAATTGGAGCATGGATTGTAAGCTCTTACAGCAGCCATACTTAGTCTGTATTTATAAGTATATTTCTAGAGCCTGAGACACCAAGTTTGCTTCTTTGAAAGGATTTATGTACCCTTTTAAAAAGCCATTCTGTTTCTGGTATATTGCATTCTGGTAGCTAGCAAAAGAACAGATTTTGGTACTGGAGAAGTGGGGTGCTGCTGCAGTTTGCAAATACCAAACATGTTGAAACCAATTTTTAAATGGATAAGTGGAAGATTCTGGAAGAGCTGTGAGGAGCTTGATAAAGAAGGCCTAGAATAGTTTGAAGAGACTGTTGGTAGAAACGTGGACTCTAGGGTTGCCTCTGGCCAGGCACTAGACAGATATAAAGCATGTGTTATTGCAAACTGGAAGGAAGACTATCCTTGTTTTAGAATGACAGATAATCTGGCAACATTAACTAGTGGCTTTGAATGGAAGGCAGGTTTTTTTTTTAATTTAAAATTTTTTTTAAACATAACATACAAAAACAAGCATTCTTACTATATGATCATTTCATTCTTGGTATATAATCAATAACTCACAATATTGTCACATAGTTGTATATTCATCGTCATGATCATTTCTTAGAACATTTGCATCAATTCAGGTAAAGAAATAAAAAGAAAAAAACTCATACATGCTATACCTCTTACCCCTCCCTCTCATTGATTACTAGTATTTCCATCTACCCAATATATTTTAGCCTTTGTTTCCCCCATTCTTTTCTATACCCCCTTATCACTCTCTTTCCCCCTTTTGGTTGAGAAGGTCTTCTCAATCCCATGATGCTGAGTCCCAGGTCATTCTAAGATTTCTGTCCCATGTTGCCAGGGAGATCCACACCCCTGGGAGTCATGTCCCAGGTAGAGAGTGGGAGGGCAGTGAGTTTGCTTGTTGTGGTGGCTGAGAGAGAGAGGCCACATCTGAGCAACAAAAGAGGTTCTCTTGGGAGTGACTCTTAGGCCTAATTTTAAGTAGGCTTAGCCTATCCTTTGTGGGATTAAGTTTCATATGAACAAACCACGAGATTGAGGGCTCAGCCTATTGCTTTGGTTGTCCCCACTGCTTGTGAGAATATTATAAAACCAAAGTAAAATTATGGTCCAGTATGCCTTGCTTGAAACAAGACTGTTAAGTGAAAGTCTGAATTTACAAAATGAGCTTATAGGTCTTCATGATTTTTCTATAAAAACGTCTACAATTTCTCTACTAAAAAAAAAAAAAAAAAAAAACAGAACAGCTTACAGGGTAAGCAGTAGCTTCCCTAAAATAAACCCCTTTTAAGTAGGGAACTCCAGAAAGACATTTAGTTATTGAATTTTTTACTCATCTTTTCAGAAGCTCATAATGTTGTAGAAAAGTATACTTGTATATCTTTCTTTGCTTTGTATCTATGTTGTGTTAGACAATAAAAAAGTTAAAAAAAAAAAAAGTCAAAGTCCTTCACTCCTCTTAACTGTAAGGGAAATTAGGAGTAAAGTGCAATCTTCTCATTATCCAGGAGAGAAGAATTAGCTATAAGTGAGCCTAGATGTTCGTATCATATCTATATTCATTATATCACTTTTCACATTCTATTTGCACTGTACTTAGCTCTTTATATGTCCATTGTAATAAACCCCATGAAGATATGGATTTTCTTTTTTTTCTTTTCATTTTCTTGCATGGGCAGGCACTGGGAATCGAACCTGGGTCCTCTGGCATGGCAGGCGAGCATTCTTGCCTGCTGAGCCACCATGGCCCGCCCAAGATATGGATTTTCATGTTTGAAACAATCCAATAACTCCAGTGACCATCACTAGAATTCGGAAACAAGAGAGCCCACTATTAATGCTTTATGTATTGAATAGAAGGAGAAGGAAAAGATCTAATGATCAGTTAACACAGAGGTTTGGGGTAAAGGAACCCAATACGAAACTAAAACAGGAAAGGAAAGGTCTATTTCTTAAAGCAGATTATCTAGTTTTGGAACATTATAGCAGAACAATAGAAATAATTTGAGTGCACAGAAGATATCACTCCAAAGTGTCCTATAAGATTAGTAGCCTGAACATTTAAAAGAAAAATCTCCAGCAGATTCAAATATAACTTTCAATAACTATAGTATAATAAAATGCTTAAGTTAACTACATAATAATAGTAATAATTCTGTTTTATATGAAATTTTCAGTTGAACTTTGTTCATTTGTCTAAAAATATCTTTCTTTTAAAGCCGACTGTCATCTTCAAAAACTTAATACAAATTTTTAAAGTGGTAATGGTAAATGTTTCTTATTTAAATTTGAAGTGAAAATTAAGCCAAAAGTTGTTTCCATTGCTTTTCTGATGAAACCATATTTATATAGAGATCTCATATTTATCATTCAATAAACAGTTCTTTGATACATAACAGAAAAAAAAGGCAAGGAAAGCAACAACATGATGGAGAGGGTGTCTTTGAGGGGATAACACTTGAGCAGAGACTCAATGAAATGAAGGCGTGAGCTGAGCAGGCCGTGGGGGAAGCATCAGTGCAAAGGCCCTGTGGAAGGGCCTTGTTGGCAGCTTACAAGACCAGCAAGACGTGTAGTAGCCAGGGCAAGGGGGAGGAGAGGACCTGGTTGGAGGGAGTGGGTGGGTAGGGTATGCCACGTGGGTATCGTAGGAAAAGACAAGGACCTGACTCCCAAATGTGGTGTATGTGATAGGAGCCCTTGGAGGGTTTGGAGCAGAGGATTGGCAAGATCTGTTTCACATATTAAAAGATTCTACTAGCTGCACATGGAGAAGTGAAATGGTGTGCTAAGGTGCTTAGTGCAATGCCTGGCATGTAACAGCTTTTGGTAATGCCAACTGAGAAATAAAAATCTAAACTACAAGGCAATAAAGGTGTTTACTTGGGGGTCTTTGAATTACAATTCCAGAGCACAGGTTCAGGTAACACCCAAAATTGTATCTCATCTTGGTGCTTTCAGGTGAGAAAAAGATGACTACAAAAATTATTTGGGATTGGTGGATATTTGGAGAGCTCCAAATGTCCTTCAGGTTAGGTAGTTGTCAGATTTCTTTACCTTGTGGTTTGTTTATGGTGTCTCCACGTCCTTAGGGTTTTGAGGAACCCTGTTGCCTGAAGTCTTGCACTTCTTGGCAGGTTGTCACATCTGGCTGAGATTTGCAGAGTAACCTCATGAATGGCCTCCTGACTCCATTTTAACTCTCTTAGCCATAGGAAATCTATTTAGTTCTATTTATTTTCACAATAACTGTTGGCAATTTATCATAAAAAGATGAGTCTATCTGCCTTAATAGAAAATTCCCCTACAAAGTGAGAATCAAAATAAGGAGTCTGTAAGTCTCCCCTATCCACTCTGACCCTGAGCTAGATGCACAACCGAAGAACCAAGAGACCACCCAGCCTGTCAGGAACTTACACTCTTGGCAAAAAGCCACCTGGAAAGAAGGCAGCACCCCTCTGGGGCACCCTGCACAGACTGTCCCATCTCACCCAGATCTCTTTCAAAGAGACAGTGCTAAATCTTAGAGCACCTAGAAGCAAATACCTAAAACTGTAGAACTGTAACCCATACCATACATTGAATTCTGTTTTGCAACTAATTGTGGTGCTGGGCTTTGAAATTTATTGCTTTTTGTATGCATGTTATTTTTCACAAAAAAGAAAAAAAAGTCAGTTGTGATGATAGAAAAATGTTTAGTCCTTCTAGCCTTCTATATTCTGGAGCAGGTAAAAGGAAAAATCTGAGATGATGGTATGGTAGCCCATGACAAACTCTGGGATCTGTCCTATAACTACTTGTTGAGTGTGCTTTGAAAACTATTGCTTTTTTCTCCATTTGCTTTGTCTGTATGTTATATTATATAATTAAAAAGTTAATAATAAAAAAAGAGAGTTCTAGAAATAGTGTTAGACATAATCCCCCACCTCTTACCCCCACCCCGCAGCCCTCCTCCTCCATCCACAAGCAAAGCTCACTATCCCATACAATTGCACTGAAGAATAGAAGCAAGAAAAACGGTTGCAAAACAGAAAACCAATAACATTGATTGAAAGCATTTTATTTATCTCAAATGCTGGTGCTTGAGGAAGAACCAATTTAATTAGAGGAAGGTGAAATTTAAGTGGCAACTTGGTAGAAATCACAAAAGAACTTTGGGGAGCTGTGGAGTGAGCAGCACCGGTGTTTTTCAACAATTCAATTAAACAAACATCCACTGAGTGCTTTCCACGTGAAGCAGGACAGAATTGGACAACTGCAAATCCCTGATTTCCTATCCTCTCATAAAAGAGTTAATGGACAACTGCACATCCCTTGTTTCTTATCTAGCTCCGAAGGGACTAATGCAGACTGCAAACTTCATGGGAAAAAAAAATTTCTGCTAAAGTCCCAAGACCTCCCCAGACCAGAAAAACTTGTAAAATCATGGGCCTGAAGCAAACTCTTAGTAAAATAACAGAACCTCTTGGGGTTGTAAATATTGTTAAACATCTACCCAAAGACAAATTTTGGACACATGACAGACTGGCCACAGCATCAGTAATGATCTCTTCCTGAAACAGTGTTAGCCTCGTAAGCACCAGGTAAATACAAACCATGGAAGCCCTAGTGTTTCAAGATCACTATGGAAACCTGCCACTGGCAAAAACTTTCCTACAATTTCAGGTAGGACATGAAATCTTTCTGGTTTGTCCAGAGTGATGCCCCAATGAATCCCAGAGTGATTCGATCAGTGAGGGGAAAAATATCTGCAAAGCCCCCTTCGGGGAATGGTGAGAACGGGGAGAAATTCAACTTCCCCAAGTTGAATTCTTGATATTCTCACAAGCAGTGTGGACAACCAAAGCTATAGGCTGAGCCCCCAGTCTTGGAGTTTGTTCATATGAAACTTAACCCCGCAAAGGATAGGTCAAGTCTACTTAAAATTTAGGCCTAAGAGTCACCCCCAAGAGAGCCTCTTTTGTTGCTCAGATGTGGCCTCTCTCTCCAGCCAACACAATAAGCAGTCTCACCACCCTACCCCTCTCTATGTGGGACATGACTCCCAGGGGTGTGGACTTTCCTGGCAACGTGGGACAGAGATCTTGGAATGAGCTGAGACTCAGCATCAAGAGATTGAAAAAACCTTCTAGACCAAAAGGGGGAAGAGGGAAATGAGACAAAGTGTCAATGACTGAGAGATTCCAAACAGAGTCGAGAGGTTATCCTGGAGGTTATTCTTATGCATTAAGTAGATATCACCTTGTTGTTCAAGATGTAGTGGAGAGGGTGGAGGGAACTGCCTGAAAATGTAGAGCTGTGTTCCAGTAGCCATGTTTCTTGAAGATGATTGTATAATGATACAGCTGTCACAATGTGACTGTGTGATTGTGAAAACCTTACTTCTGATGCTCCTTTTATCCACCTTGTCAATAAAGGAGTAGAACATATGGAATAAAAATAAATAATGGGGGAACAAAGGCTAAAATAAATTTAGTTTGAAATGCTAGTGATCAATGAAAGAGAGGGGTAAGGGGTATGGTAGGTATAATCATTTTTTTTTCTTTCCTGTGTTCATTTTATTTCTTTTTCTATTGTCTTTTTATTTCTTTTTCTGAATTAATGCAAATGTTCTAAGAAATGATGAATATGCAACTAAGTGATGATATTGTGAATTACTGATTATGTATGTTGATGTTTTATTTTGTTTCTTAATTTTTTAATTAATTAATTAAAAAAAAGAAACTTTCCTACGAAGCAAGCTAACCCACTCTTACTCAGTGCATGTTTCTCCCTTGAGTAGTACATCCACATTATCTCTTTAATATGTACTCTCTTTCTTTAATAAACTTTATTACTTATTCCTACTGGCCTCTCTCATCTCTAAATTCTTTTAGTGTCAAGACTACCGAACCTGGAACAGAGCTTGACTAGCAGCATTGCGAGCTGGGCACCGGTGACATATGCATCAGGACAAGGAACACAAAGGTGAGCTGATGCACTTTCTCCCTCCCAGAAGCTCACCATTATTGGGTCGAATTTCTCCCCAGAACCTACAGCTTTGTTCCTACATACAGGTGGGTTTCAACACTTCTCTTGACCTTTCCAGCAGTGATTAGGGTCACTGTTTGGTTGACAGATATAGTGCAGGAAAGGAGAGGGACATCCTGCATCAGGTAGGCAGGAACTGGGCAAGATAAGGTGGGAAAGTCAAAGATGAAGAGAAATGAGTAGTGAGTAGTGAAGAGTGGAAATAAAAAGAAGAGAGGACCTCCATGGGACATGACTCCCAAGGGTGTAAATCTCCCTGGCAGCAAGGGAAATGACTCCAAGGGACAAGCCTAGGCCTGGCATCATGGGAGTGAGAAAGTCTTCTTGACCACAAGGGGGAAGAGAAGAAACAAAATAATTTCAGTGGCTGAGAGATTTCAAATAGAGTCGAGACGTTATTCTGGAGGTTATTCTTGTGCAGTATATAGACATCTCTTTTCAGTGTTTGGTGTATTAGAACAGCTAGAAGGAAGTACCTGAAACTGTTGAACTGTGTTCCAGTAGCCTTGATTCTTGAAGATGATTGTGTAACTATAAAGTTTTTACAGTGTGACCATGTGATCATGAAAGCCTTGTTGCTGTGATTGCTTTGGCAGCACATATACTAAAATTGGATAGAGAAGATTAGCATGGCCCCTGCACAAGGATGACACCCAAATTCATGAACTGACCCATAAAAAAAGAAAGAAAGCCTTGTTACTGACACTCCATTTATCCAGGGTGTGGAAAGATGAGTAAAAAAATAAGGTAAAAAAGTCTATATCACTCAGTCCCTCCAAAAACATCAGCCATTTGCATCCCCCTACCCTATAATGCCGACATCCCTTTTCAACATGGAGAAGTTAGAATGGCTGTTGCCCAAATATGCCTGAAGACTGGGAGAAGGATAGTGAAGATAGGTTTTAAGAAATGATTATGACTATTGAATCATATTGGTATTTCTTTTAGTCTCTAGAACAGCTAGAAGGAAATACCTGAAATCATGGGACTGTGGCCCATACCATCCTTTGAAATTTGCTCTAGAACTACTTGTTAAACTGTACTTTGAAATTTATCACTTTTCTCCAAATACATTCTATTTCACAATTTAAAAATGTTAAAAAAAAAAAAAAAAGAGCAGGGAGGGGAGAGATGCTAAAGGGTACTTGATTCCTTTGAGGGAGAAGAAAGCTGGTGGAGAAGGAATGCTGAGCAAACCTTTCCCAGGATGAACATAGGACAAGTAGGGCGTGGGGAGGCAGATGCTGCTGAACTTGGTGTGAGAGAGTGCTAAGCTCAGAACAGAATGCACAAACTCTGAAAACCAAAATGCAGAATAAGTTTACGGAGTTAAGTGGCACAGGTGCAAAGCAGAACTAAAAAAAGTTTCTTCTCAATGCAAAGTGGCAGGGAAACAATTCATATGGCAGTTTATAACAACAACAACAAAAAAGGTACAGAGGGAATGGGGAGGGTGACAAGGAAGATGTGGGCTATGCAGTTGTCTGGGGCAGGATGCCCTTGGGTCATGGATCATAAACTTGCAAAACCTGCCCCAACAGGATGTTTGTGTAGGAATGGGCCTATCTGGTGAAGAGAAGCAGACTTGTGGTGTCAGCATGACTTGTTTATCACTGTTTCTCCTTTCCCATAGGGGCAGGGGTCTTAACTAACACCACAAGGGATCCTTGGCATGTCAGCCTGCCTCACTTGTTATTTGTTTCTTCTTTGTAGTTTCCTGAGCAAAACTGGAATTTAAGTATTAGTAAAACTACATACGCAAGAAGGGATTTAGGATTTAAGGGATGATTATGGCTATTGGATCATTATATAAATATTCCTTTTTGCTTTCTAGTATATTGCAGTAGAGAGAAGGAAATATCTGAAATCTTTGACCTATAATCTAACTGCCTTGATCTCTGATAATGATTGTATAACCTTTATCTTGTGCCCTTGTGATTGTAAGAACCTTGTGACCCAGGCCCCCCACACCAGCACCTTGGGGAGGCCCAATCACTGAGGCAGCTGCTCCTGGCCATAGAAGAAGCCCTGACTCACAAATGACACCCCTGCATCTAACCCATTCCAAAGCCTTCCAGAAGTCTAACCTTGCTCTCTGGTATAATCTCCTAAAACATCCATTTTCCTATCCCAGGGCAAGATGTATCCACACAAACTACCAGACATGTTTACAGGCCAGCCTCTCCGGCCTCCAGCCAAGGAGTGAAAGCCAGCACTACTCAGCCAGTGTCTCTGCAGAGCTTCCCCAGAAGCACTCAGGGCTCTCTCAGGGCTCCTCCAGAGGGCAGGGTCAGTCCCACAAAGATAGAAGGGGACATTCTCTGTGGATGGTAAAGTATATTGTGACCCCTAGGATGTGAAGGCTCATATTGGACAATAGTCTTACAGCTTCACACACTCAATTTAGCAAATATGGGCTCTAGGTGCAGGGGATACATGGTGAACAGGATATAACTGCTCACAGACCAACAGAAGAGCCAGAGAGATATGTAAACTGATCCTAAAAACAGTAAGGGGTTGGTGACAAAGTAAATATTGATAAGAGATCCCAAGGAAGTAATTTTCACTCTATTTGAAGTAATATGGAAGGCACCACATTGAAGACATCAGAAGACAAAAAGGAATCTTCCAAGTGGAGCAGAAAGGGAAGATGTTCCCGATGGAAGAAAAAGTTGTGCTCAAAGGCACCTGTCAAACAGGGGCCTGGCACACTGGGGGACCTGGAGGCTGGGTGCAGGAGCAGGGGCAAGAGATGAGGCAAGAGAAGGACCCTTATGCCTGACTGATGGCTACAGGATTTGTAAGTCAGGCTAAGGAGTGGGGACTTTATTGTGGACCAATGGGATGCCAGTCTTTTAGCAAGTAAGTGATGAGATCAGATTTATGTTTCATGGCCTAGGATCCCAAGGGGGTGGGTGTGGAGCAAGATAGACTGGAAACTGGAGAGTGAAGACTCCTACCCAGAAGACGCCACAATAATCCAGGTAAGGGGTGATATGGGTTTGACGTAGACAGGGACAATGGGGCTGGAGAACTGGGACTGGATCCAGGGGATATTTCTGAGGTAGAATTAATTGAATCTGGGAACAGACTGGTTGTGAGGAGATGCAGAGAGGAAGTTGTCAAGGACAACACAGGGACCTCTAACATGGAGGAGGATGATTGCACCAACAGGAGCAGAAATACGACAGAAGCAGAAATTGTTGGAAGAGATATCGAGGTTGGAAAAAGAGGTCTGGGAGTCATTAAAAGTTACTGGGGGCTCTCCGTTTTTAACCTACAGAAGTCTTTCTTCAAAATGAAACATTCATAGAAGCCTAGCTTAATTATTGGCACATAGTAGGTATTCAACAATATCTGGTGAATAAATGGATGCACAACATAGATAAAAGTGATGCTTCTCTGGTTGAAGGGAGTCTAGGAACCTCCACTTCAGCCCATCCCTCAAGCAACCCCACTGTGTGCTAGGACCTCAGAGGAGCCAATAAACCACAATAGAAATGGATGACTCACCCCAGGAGAGCATATTTAGTGAATTGAGAATGATCTGGTGGTGGGAAGAACCACAAAAGGGGCTAAAATGGAGTAAATGCAGAAAAGTAGGGATGGCTCCATGAAAGAATGGTGACAAGCAAGGCTGGAAATAAGCATCAGAATTTAGGGGTTAAGATGGGGAAGACATAGAGTGGAGGTGTAGGAGTTGGAATCAAAGTTTTCAATAGTTGAAATGTGAATGAGAATTGAGAAAATTGAAAATTGAATATAATTTTCAACATGAGATATGGACTGTCTCCTATGTTATCTCATTTGATATTTAAAGTAACTCTGTGGGGTAGTAGAGAAGGTCACACTTTGGTACTGAGGCAGAGTTTTCAATGCAGTAACAGAGGGGAAGACAGGGAGGATGAGTGATGGCTAACAGCCAGTGTGAGAAGAGTGCTGTCACACTAAATAGGCAGCAGCCAGTTGACCGGCATGTCACCATTAATGTGAATACAAACCTGCTTCAAATGAGAAGTGTTGGCTAAGCACTTAGCCCAAGGAAAAGCCCAGAGCAAGTGATGATGGGTGGAAGTAGGTGAAACATGCTTCTCTTCCCTCCTTCCAAATGCTACAGACCCAGTCTTCCTTCCACCCTACTTGGTGCCCCTACTATGAGCAGCTTCAGTGTGTCTGTGATGACTATGACCTGTCCTCAACCTTAGCCTCCAGGTCCTGAGCTCACATTCACTGGCGATCTTCATTCCACTTCAGCTACTCTCACAGCCACGCATGAACTTTGTCATTGTTTGAAACTGCTCAGTCTCAGAAATCTTGACTCCAATATCCTGTCCCTGACCACAACCTTTCCATTTCTCAGAACTTCACTCCATCGAAATATGTTTTCAACTTCATCAAGAGCTCCAACCCGTTGACTCCTTTGTTCAACCTCCTCATGGCTTCACATCCTTCTATGTCTTGTATAGACCTGCAGACCATCACTCCAGCCATTACTTCATCAGCATCCTCAATTCTCTTGCTTCCTTAAAATTTCCAGTACATTGGACCTGAAACCCCTCATCTTATTTTCTCCACTCCTTACAGACAAATGATCATAACTGAAAGGAAAACCAGGACTGATTCACTTTGGGACTGCCAGTTCTAGTCAGCCTTCAATGGCTCTCAACAACGCCTTTTATGTGTTCCTAGCCTGTTCTCCTACCCCCTCCTCAGAAGCCTTTCCAACCCTTCATCATGCTCTCCAGGACCCCACCACCAACCCCACTGCCAACTTAGACCTCTTCCCATAATTATTCAGATTCCATTCATATCTCACTTGGACTTTCTCTCATAGCTATCTCATATCCTAATCGCTCTGATCACAGCAGCTCCTTCCACTCAGCCACGATCATGGTCCTGCTTCTGTCCTTGAGCTATACCTTACTCCTCTTCTCTCCTGCCACAGGAAGTTTCTGAAAAGAATAATCTACATTTCCTTTACTCCCATTCTTTCCTCAACCCATACCAATCTTGCTTCTGACCCCATTACACCAGTGAAACTGCTTTCTCTAAATCACCCTTGTCCTTCTAAAAACCAAATACAAGTATCATTTTCAATCTTCCTTTCATTTGCACTTGTGCATTTTTGCACTTTTGACACAAAAAAAGTTAAAGTCTTCTCTCTTACTCTTTGTCACATCATTCTACATTCTCCTCCCTCTACTTCCTCTGCTTCTTTCTATACCTTAAACAGTGTGTTCCCTAGGGTTCACACTCAGTAGTCTCCTAACCTCACCCAGGATAAACTACAAGCCACCCAATGAAGAAACTGCCTCCAATAACCTCTTCTGACATCAAGACTCCACAAGCCTCTTTCTTTCTTCACGTTGCTTGATACCTAAGGAAGTCTTACATGACAGACAGATTGCAGAACCCAGATTTCACACCTGCAACCATTTCCAAGGAAAGCTGAGAAATAACTGACTCATACCTGAATATGTGAAATTGTGCAAACCTATTGGGCAGCTACTAATCACAGTTGCCTACTGCTCTATTCTTTCTCCCGGGCTCCCTGACTCAGACCACAACATACTCAGTAGCTCAACCTCAGAATTATCCTAGACTCACGAAAGTCCCTGCATTCATTGGTCACTTAATCCTGTTACTTAGACTTCTCTTGGACTTCAAATTCTTCCCTCCCTTTCCATCTTTACCATCACCGGCTATTAACATATTGCTGACTGGCTCTCTCCCTCCAGACCTGCCCTTCTTCAACCCATTCTCTTCACAATCCAGGAGATCTGCTCTGTCTCCTCTGGATCAAAAGTCTCTGAGGACTCCCCATCATCTTCGGGAACAAGCCCAAACACGGTGGGCCGGCATCCAAGACTTGCCCTTGCTCTCCTCTCAGTTTCATCTCCCAGCATCCCCATCCTTACAAGCTCACGTTTCTAGCAACATAAAACTATTCATAGAAAAAAATAATAAATCAATAAACTATTCATAGCCCCTCACTGGACCACCCTGTTTCATTCTTCTATACCTTTATATGAGCTGCTCCTCTCATCTGGTTGGTGAAGCCCTAAACTCCCATCCTAGTCTAGCCACTTATTCTGTGAACCTCTTTTTTCTCTTCTAAGAAAAGAATAATACCCTTATCACAGGTGTATTAATACATGAAATAACTTTACCTACTACTTGATGCAGTGGGCTGATGCCCCCCCCTCCAAATACGTCCATGTCCCAGAAACTGTGATTGACTGTATTTGGGGAAAGATATTTGCATATATCATTAGTTAAGGATCTCAACATGACCTCATACTGGATTACACAGTGATGTGTCCTTGTAAGAGACAGAAAAGAAGGCCATGTGAAGATGGAAGCAGAAACTGGAGTTACACAGCCACAAGCCAAGTAATACCTGGAGCCACCCGAATGTTCAAGAGGTAAGGATTCTACCCTAGAGCCTTTAGAAGGAGTGTGGCCCTGATGACTCTTTGATTCCAGACTTCTAGTCTCTAGAACTCTGGGAGAATAAATTCCTATTTTGAGTCACCAAGTTCATGGTCATTTCTTGCAGCAGCCCCAGAAAACTAAAGAGACCCTCAAAGGATATCTGTCCTCCTCTTGCTCCCTTCCCTGTCCCCTTCCAACAAGGGAATGCTGCTCCACTGGGGACTAAATAGCCAGACTGTGGCCAGCCAACATTGCATTAAAACCCTGTTTCTTTTACATACAATTATTACAGAGAAATCCTTTCTGAAGAACAGAGGTTGAACAGAGACACAGTCCCACCCAGGCCCCAGGAAAACAATTGGCTACCCAGCCAGATGTCACCAGAGGGAGTAAGCCCAGGGGACCAGAAGCTACCACTGGTCTATCAGTTTCATTGCACAGAGATGAGGCAGGATAATTAAGTCTCATTTATCTTGGCTTCTTCTTGAAAACACACTAGAAATTTATAGCTTTGAGTGTTTTTTAACCTGTTCTAAGAAATGTCGGAGCACTTTAGAGACTCAATGCCCAGAGGTGAGACAGGCCTGGGCTGGCTGAGGGAAGCCTGGAAGAAGCCTGGTGATAGGAGGAAAAGGCTGGCTTTCTGTTCCTCTCCAGCATTCATTGCCGGGAAACCACTTTGCATACTACCAAGTTTTAGTCCCAAGGCAACCTAGTTTATCCCCATCCCTTCATTCCGCAGAGAAGGAACCTGAACCCAGAGAGGTTATGAAATTGCCTAAGGTCACACAGCTACAACAGAGGAGGAAGAAAACAAGGCACTGAGTGAGGAAACCAGATTTTGAATCTTAGCTCAGCCACTTAGATCTTCTGGGATTCCCTTGCTCTTCAGAGTCCGTGTCTTTTGCAACAGTCTCACTTCATGCATTCTTGAGAGGATCAAGGAGAGAGAGTGTGCTAACTCCCTCTGTAAACTTGGCTGTCTTACACGGAAATAGGAAATACTCGTCAGCCTCAAAGAAGAACTCAGCATTTATCTCTGAAGTTGGAAAAGACAGCCATTCTCGTAGAATCACCTTCTCAGGCCTTGTGGGAGGGACTGTTTTTAAAGAAAACACAAGTTTTTTTGCACAAAGGACTGGGAAGGAAATGTAGCCAGCTAGGACCTCACCATGAGCAGTGTCTTGTATGGGCTGGGGGTGGGGTAGGGGTTTCGCTTAATAACTGCCCAAGTTGAATGATCAGCCAATAACGAATGAAGAAGGGGTGAAGTTAATTTTTTAACTTTTTTTATTGTATAGTATAACATATATACAAAGCAAAGAAAGAAAAAAGCAATAGTTTTCAAAGTACTCTTCATCAAGTAGTTACAGGACAGATCCCAGAGTTTGTCATGGGCTACCATACCATCCTCTCAGATTTTTCCTTCTAGCTGCTCCAGAATATAGGAGGCTAGAAGGAACAAATATTTTTTTATCACCACAATCAACTTTATTTTTCTTTTTTTGTGAAAAATAACATATATACAAAAAAGCAATAAATTTCACAGCACAGCACCACAATTAGTTGTAGGACATATTTCAGAGTTTGGCATGGGTTACAATTCCACAATTCTAGCTGCTCTAAAATACTGGACACTAAAACAGATATCAATTTAATGATTCAGCAATTATTTGTTAAATTCATTTGTTAAATCCTATCTTCTCTGTATAACTTCACCCCCATGTTTGATCTTTCTACCTCTCTTTTTACGGGACTTTGGGCTATGAGCATTCTGACTTTTTCATGTTAGAAGTGTCTGTCACTAATATGGGGTAGGGAGATGGAACCATCTGATGTTCTGTAGATGCTGGGCTCTCTAGGTTTCAGGACTTATCTGGTACAGGGAACCATCTGGAGGTTGTGAGCTTCTGGAAAGTTACTCTAGTACATAGAACCCTTGTGGAATCTTATATATTGCCCTGGGTGTTCTTTAGGATTGGCTGGAATGGTCCTGGTTGGGGGTTGGCAGGTTATGATAGGTAGCAAGGTTTAACTGAAGCTTGCATAACAGCAACCTCCAGAGTAGTCCCTCGACTCTATCTGAACTCTCTCTGCCACTGATACTTTATTAGTTACACTTCTTTTCCCTGTTTTGGTCAGGATGGGATTGTTGATTCTATGGTGCCAGGATTCATCCCCGGGATTCAACTCCCATTGCCGCAGGGAAGACTTTCACCCCTGATGTCACATCACATATAATGGGGAGGGCAATGATTTCACTTGCAGTTGGGCTTAGAGTGAGGCCACATCTGAGCAACAAAAAAGGTCCTCCAGAAGTAACTCTTAGGCATACCTATAAGTAGGCTAAGTTTCTCTGCTACCTACATCAGCTGGTGAACAGAATATTAATAGACCACCTCATCTTTTCCTATCCCCATCTCTATTATCCCCATCTCATCTGCCCTGTCCCTCTCACCTCTGGGGTCTCTCCCACCAACACCCAAAACCAAACTTGTTACTGCTCCCCAGTCCCAGGCCCCTTCTTGGCCATTGGAGTTGGACTCTCCATGGAGGTTCATATTTGAGAGAATCTGAGTCACAAGAGGGAAGAAAAGGGCAGCAGGAAGGCCTGGAGCCCTGCAATAGGCTCCACTGTCTGCATTTCATTAGGTTTTCCCATCAGACCCAGCCCAGGAGAAAGTCTAGGGGCCGTTTCTTCTTAGCCTGGGTTCTCAAATTGAGAGAACAAGGTTGACTTTGGGGGATCCATTGAAAGTTTGACGAAACAATTTCCTACCCCACTAGCCTCTAGTTCCCAGTTCCACACAGAAGTCCAGCCTATTAATTACATAATCACCTTTTCCCCCCAGAAGCCCTCAACTTGTCCCCTCTCTCATCCACCCATAAACAGTCAGCCCCCAAACCCTCTAGCACTGGATGGCTGAGTCCCTGGGACATACACTCTCTGTCTGTCCCACTGCAGGCCCATTTTCAGAACCAGAGAGTGGGTGAGTTGTTTTAGGGCCAAGTCTAGAACATGTGTGCTGGTTTGAAAGGAAGTATGCCCCCTAAGAAAAGCCATGTTTTAATATAAATCCCATTTCATAAAGGTAGAATAATTTCTATTCAATACTGTATGTTTGAAACTGTGATTGGATCATCTCCCTGGTTGATGTGATTTAGTTAAGAATGGTTGTTAAACTGGATTAGGAGGACATGTCTCCACCCATTTAAGTGGG
>PVIY010028358.1:0-33193 GCA_004026745.1 Myrmecophaga tridactyla
CAAATGGGTGGAGACATGTCATCCCTTAATCCAATTTAACAACCATTCTTAACTAAATCACATCATTCAGCGAGATGATCTCATTACAGTTTCAAACATACAGTACTGAATACAGATTATTCTACCTTTAAGGAATGGGTTTTGTATCAAAACATGGCTTTTCTTAGGGGGCATACTTCTGTTCAAACCAGCACAGCAAGTCACCCCTGTCCTTGCTTGTGTCACGTCTCCATTAGCCACCATAGTTACTCAGGTTGAGGCCCTAAGGGTCCCAGGAGACAGAGAAGTGAGCAGACATGGGGTCGTCAACTTGCAATTGTCACTGCAATAGATAATTTTTAAAAAAACACTAATAACTTCAAGGTTATCTAGAGGGGCATTAGGAGTAAATAAGAAAGAAAATATCAAATCCATTCGAATTGAAAAAAAGTGCCTAGTGCATATCTAGTACTATGTTGAGCTCTACTGGGATGTTACAATATGGGAATAATTTTAAAAATTAATTCCTCCTTCTGCCAAAGGGCATATATACTGAAGAGAAAGAGTGCATCATACCTTAATGTTTCTTAGAACTCCTGGTGCATAATACACTGCAGGGACAATGAAAATGTTCACCAGAGTTCACTGTGTTGATCAGAGAATGTATGCTTTCTAATGTGCAGGAAAAGCTAAGTGGCACCTCACACAGACAAATAGGATAATTACAGTGAAGTGGTTACAAGCATGGTCTCTGGAGACAGAAGGTCTGGATTTGAGTTGACTCCCTTGCTTTTTAGCCATCTGACCTTGGAAAATCCCATTAAACCTCTATATGTCTTGATTTTCTCACCTATCAAGTGGAAACAAAAATTGTCTTTCTTCATAGATTATCAGCATTGAGTGAGAAAATGTACATAGGCACCACCTCTTCGTACAATTACAATGAATGGCAGTTTTCATTATTATTTAGCAAAAGTTGATTTCAATTTCATCTTATCATTCTTTGTGGAAATGCATTATCATTTTGATTGACCAGTTAACCATTTTGAATAAATCAGTTTATTCTCACCCAACCACTTTTAGGTGCCAAGATACATAAGAACTAAAATAGATATATATGGAAGAAACTTTGGAAATTTTCAGCAGAACACATTTTGGTTTTTGTTTTCAGGGCAGTAGAAGATGAGGACTATAAACATTTGACTTGTTCCTCAAATGGACCCGAGTATTGATGTTTTCACTTCACAGGACATTCAGCCAGACTAGATAGAGGTCGGAGGTTACCATGTTCTGCAGTTCAAGCAGATAAGCAAGCATCATACACAGGAAGGCCATTTCTGCCTCTACCACTGGCTGGCTGAGCATGTCACCTCAGCTCACAGAGCTTACTTTTCCCAACTTCAAAACGAGGATAATGGGATTCGTCTACCTGCTCAAGATTGTTGGGAAGCTTAATTAATTGATTGCATTATGCTGTGAGATGAAAGGCACTGTGGAAATGTGCCTTTAGAGTCACATTAGTGATATAGAGGAACAAAGTGAGATATTAAAAGTGACTAAGGATACAAGAGAACTAATAGAAAGATTGTGTTATAGAACCTGGAAGATAATACAGTTGGTGTAACACTAAATTATAATATTGATGCTAGGGTTTTGAAGAGCTCATTCAAAAGAATAACTCTTGATATACAAGAGTTGATTTTTGAGTGCTGCGACACCTTCCTTTTTTTCCAAATCAATGCTAACATTAAAAATGGGAGTGCTTGTCTCAATCAAAGTTATCTTTTGCACACTTTTTCATGAATTAATCTGACCTTTGTCATCCTTGCCCGTGATGTTGAATGCCATTCTAATGACACTTATTTTGTTTTGGTATTTTTTTGAGGTCATGGATCAGCTGCTGTCTCTCCAAGAAAAATAGCTAGATACACATTTCTAAAGAAATTTTTTAAATAATCAATCCCTTCCATCCCCTAATTCAATTCAGAAACCAGTTTCACTTTTGTTTTCTCCGTTCATGGCAATAAAAGCTGATTTGACCAAAGTGACTTTTTTTTTCTTTTTCCTCTTTTATCATTAGATCTCATACCTATTCCTAAGCCACCTGGTTTGACAACCATTATAACTGAAATACTTTCTGTTGCTGTCTTCAGAAATGGTCCCTCGAGGGAAATAAGCGTTTGGTAGAACCAGTAAATAAAACTGTAAAAGGACATTTCCTGATTGTTCTTTTCAAGATGGTATGTAAAGGAGGCAGGGCAAGGGGTAAGAAAGTTTGCTATCTGCTTGGCAGATTTATAGAATTCTTCCAGCTGGAGCACACATCAAGGCCTGGAGAAATTTGATCTCATTTCCATTTAACCGCAAATAACACAATAGCACCTTGGCATTTAACTCTGTGTGTCAGTAACCTTGAATGGTTTTTAAAATTTGTAGAAATGACCCTTCACACTAGAATGCACATGTTAGTACTCATTTCATGTGCCTGGAGGAATCTCAGTTCATTGATCTTTCTCATTACTCTTATCAATGTCCTCTACTGATTAAAGATATCTTGAAAGGTAAGACTTGTGAGGATCCTTGGTACTAGGTCTGAGAAGTAAATACTCCCCCGCTCAAAAATGTAGCTTTGGTTCCCCCGGGTATGGCTGCCTTGTTCTAGAGTCATAACGAGGTATTTGATGATATTTTATAGTTCACACATTGTTACATTTATAAATTGTGCCTTGATCATATCTCCTTAATCTTTTGCGTAAATCTCTTATCATTACAGAGATCAGGCTAAAATCAGAGATTAACTACACAAAAGATAACAGGGCTTTTTGCTTCCTTGTATTTTGCACAAAAAAATTGAGGGTTAGTTGAAAAATTAAAGCCAATTGACCTTTCATCAAACTTATTCTGGGTGAAAGGAGA
Source organism: Myrmecophaga tridactyla (assembly GCA_004026745.1). Classification (NCBI taxonomy): domain Eukaryota; kingdom Metazoa; phylum Chordata; class Mammalia; order Pilosa; family Myrmecophagidae; genus Myrmecophaga; species Myrmecophaga tridactyla. Next base: position 2,896 of record PVIY010028358.1, read on the forward strand.
GTTATTTAGTTTGCTGTATTTCCCTTGAACAGTGGACAATATATTGAATTATTTTTTTTTTTAAATCTGCTTCAGTAACAGTCCCTGCCAATTTCATGCATGAGATCTTAAATTTGTCACAAGGAGACCAGTTGAGTCCAATTCGTTTGAACAATACGCTATAAATAGCACAAACAATGACAGCATTGTGTTAGTTTCCTCCTGTCCTCCTGACGTGCCTTGGCTGGGGCCCTTTAGTCAGAATCTTGAGGTGGAAAGCTGGAATTCTGTCTGAGCTGCAGGGTGAGCCATTGCTTTTCCAAGATTCGAGCAGGAGGCAGCTTTTAGGAAACAGGCCTCCCCTACATGCATTGGCTGTGGGGTTTCTGAATTATTTACTGTGAGAGGGCTTCTGGCATTGAGCACAGCGAGTGTGATTCCCCAGGCCACAAAGACTTAAAATAGATGCACGTCTCTTTCCTTTCTCATTATTTATCTGCAACCAAATTATCCATCCCTCACATGTCCTTTCCACCTAGATAGACACGTTGTTTTTTTTTCCCCCTTCTAGTGGCAAGGGACAGTAACATTTAATGATTGCTTATTAGGAGCTGCTCTCAGGATGGTAGCATGGTTCACTTCCCCAGAGGAGGTTTTGTTTAATGGGGGATGCAAGATGTCATTCATAAATTCATAGTGATTCATCTCAGAACTGTTAGAAAAGGCAGCCTTCAGGAACTTGCGTTCCCACCTAACTGAAGATTGCTCAGTTATGTTGCATGGCTCATGATTTTTCCATGTTTCTAAAGGATATACCTTAATGATTCATTAATTAGAAGCTTTTCTTTGAACCAATTGGCCCATCTTTAATTAGTGTACACTTCACCCAGCCAATTTAAGGCAACTGCTGTCTTATCCAGATTCCTTGGGTAAAGACAGCATGGTGTAGACCCTGACTGCCTTCTTCCCTTTATTTTATTTATTTATTTATTTATTTTGCATGGGCAGGCACTGGGAATCGAACCCAGTTCTCTGGCATGGCAGGCAAGACCTCTGTCCTCCCTTTTTTACAGCTCAGCCTGCACATTCAGCTGGTAAAGCAGGTAAGGCAGGTCTGCATACCCACAGCAGAAAGGAAGACCTTAACTGATCTTATGGGAATCAAGAAAGAAAAAGAATTATATCATGGGACCAAAGGAAATGATGTCTGCTCCTGTTTTCCTTGCACAGAGTAGGTGTTCAGTGAATACTTGATGCCTGTGTGATTTTATTACTGTTTTGTTATCAGACTTGAAAAGTGGAGATATGAAGTGGAAAAAAATCTGGAGAAGTTAGTATTTGTTCCCTACTTTTGAAAAGAAGGACTTTAATTCATTTGGTGTCACTACAACAGCCCAGGTATAGGAAGACGACTTTGTCCAGATTGAACCCTGCCCATTTTATTGAGTTTCTATCATATGCCAAGCACTGTGCTGTGTTCCAGGAATGGAAAGAATGTTAAGACATGATGCCTGCCCTTGAGGATCTCATGGTCTTAGGGGGAGCCAGCCATGTGAACATATATTTAAATATGTCACGAGTGCTTCTAGACTTCTTCTTAGAGTTACTGAAGCCATAATTTGATATTGAATGTGAAGGGAAACAAGATGGGCCAAATGGCTTGTGCCATGTAGGCTATTTGGCCTGCTTTTCAGGCATTATTGTATGAATGTTGATTTTCACTTCTCAGTGTTCCATTCTGGCAGATTCTTTGGGAATCCAAAGCCCTTAGATAAAGAAGGTCCACAAAGCAAGGTGAACTTACAGATTCCTACAGCTTGTTCAATTGAAAGGCTGATTCTCTGAGACAAGAATGCCCATGTCTTTAGCACAAACTATCTTTGAGGTCTTACCTGAGCCCTATCTAACATGCTTTCTTGGCATTCAAACTTAGTAAGTTTCAATTTGCTATCTGGTCCCTGATATAGACTACTTTTTCTATAAAAGTCCAAATGATAAATATTTTAGTTTAACAGTAGAATTCTTGTCTGTCATGTGGGAGACCCGGGCTCAATTCCCAACCCATGCACATCCCCAAAACCAAGAATAACAACAAAAAATTCAACAGATGGTGCTGCAATAACTGGGCAGTCACATGAAAAAAGAATGAAATGTGACCCCCACCAGGCAGCATGCAAAAACAAACAAACAAATAATTAAATAAGTATTTTAGGTTTTGCAGAAAAGATGGTCTAAATTGCAACCACTCAAGTCTGTTGTTACCGTGTGAAAGTAGTAACAGCCAATACAAGAAACAATGGGTGTGGCTGACTTCCAAAAAACCTTTACAAAAACAGGCACAAGGATAGACTTTTCTGATATATCTTTTAATGCCATAGAGTCTCTCTCCCTCTCTCTCTCTCTCTCTCTCTCTCTCTCTATATATATATATATATATATATACATATTATATACATATATATATAGTTATTAGCTGAGGTTGAAGATCATTAAAAATGTCATAAGTAAATTTACAGAACTTTGGGAGTCTAAACTCATTTTTTATTCTTTTTATTCGGTACCTGTTTTACATAAGATACTATGGTAAGGGATGAGGAAGAACAATGAGACTCAGTGCTTGCTCTCAGGGAGCTTACATTTTAGTAAAAAGGTATGTTTTACATATAAGAGGGGAGGACATAATAAATCAGTGCTTGAAATCAGGCCTCTGTCAACTTAGACTTCTTTCCTGCACTTTGGATGATGGGTGACGATCCGTGGGTCCGAAAGGAGTCTATGAGGAAGAAGAGAGTCTATGGTTCGTTGAGGATTTCACACCCTTGAATCTGTGCTTAGGCTACTGCTAGAAATAACCAAAAGGTGAAAACAGAGCTGTTTTCTCAACAATGTGCAGAGTCATGCTACAGCTCGTACTGACAGGAGGAATGTCCAACTTCTCCTGCTGCCTGGAATCTGATATGTTCACCTTAGGCGTGTGTCAGCTTACAGAAGACTTTGTCCTTCCTCAGTCTTTGTAATACCTACAGATAAAAAAGCAAAGATTTAGCATTGTTAAAGATGAAGTTGCTCGGAAGATGATTCTGCAAAGACTTTGATTGACATTCAAATAATAAACGCAAGGCGACAGCCAAATGCACAACCTGCTCACAATCTGACTCTTAACTGATGTTTTTGCAGCATTTGATACCACCTTCTTTTGGAGAAAGTGTCTTAAATTCTGTGACATAGAATTCTCTTCTCCTAAAATGGAGATATTTCTCAAAAAACACTTGAACCCTCTATATTCTGGGTTTTCTGTGCTTTCCTTCAGCAATCTTACTCACTTTAGCTTCACCTCCAATAGAAGGAGAAAGAAAAAAACACACGCATATATTCATTACTTATAGAGTGCAGAGGATATAGAGATAGAAAATGACAGATCCTGTCCTCAGGATTTCACAGTTTAATGGGGAGAAAGAAAAAAGAGGCAATGACTCTACAGCACTCAGATGCCAGTTTAGGTATGCAAAGGGGAAAAGGTGGACACTTGACAGATCCTAGGGCATGCAGAGGTGGCTACGGGTGGCTCTCCCTCTCCCAAAGGAGGGAGAGCTGACCTGAATATGAAAGAGTTACCCGGGTAAAGCGGAACAGGTTTGAGCTCCCACAGGCTGGATCTCCTGCTCCTGGATATTTCCCAGGAAACTGGCCCATAATGATGCCCATTCTCATCCCTCTCTAGATTAGAGGCTCCCAGAGGGCGAGGACGGGGCCTCGTTCACATTGTGTCTGCAGCCCCTGAACATGATTGGGCCTCAGTGATATTCACTGGAAGGCAGAGATTCATATTCCTACATGATCACAAGACATAAGTCTAAGAGATAGAAAACTAATTTATTTACTACCAGACATCTTGTATTGTGAGGAATGGGCACTTAAACTCTGTCCTAACCCTAGCCCTTTAGGTTCGGTTCACTTAATGTGGCATTTCAAGCACTTTCTTTACTCCTGAACTTCAATCCCATGTTGCTAATTCCTTATTTGATAAGTTTTTTTTTTATTGTGCTACCTCAAACTCAGCATCATCATCACCAAAACAGAACATTCTGTCTATCCCCAAGAAGCGGATTTTTTTTTCTTTCTGTATGATATCGAAACCAGGGCCTAATTTCCCCTAGTAGTCAGTCTTAGACTCTAGGGTGTGCGAGTTAATTAAATAAGAATCTAGAAGGCAGGGATCATCCAGTTGGCAGAATTTTAAGAAATTTTGGCACATGGTATTTTCTACACCATCGTGATTAGCTTCTTTGATTCCTAATAAACTTTACTTCTAGAGCAGGACCATCCAGTATATGGGAAATATGATCCACAAATATGTGCCATTTATATAATTTTACATTTTCTAATAGCTATATTAAGAAAGGTAAAAAGAAATAGGGGAAACTAATATGTTTTATTTAACCCAGTATAGCTAAGGTGTTATTATTACAATATACAATCAATAAAGCACAATTATTCAAAACACATTTTGCATTTCTTTTTCTTTATATTAAATCTTTGGAGCCCTATGTGCATTTTATACTGATAACACCCTCAGTTTAGACTAGCCATATTTCATTTGGTAGCCACATATGGCTGGTGGCTTTGTATTAACAGTGCAGTTCTAAAGAGTCTTTCACAATTATTTTATAAGTTACAAAATAACACTAAAGTCCCAAATCCCCTCCCATTATTTGTAAGCCCTTTTCAAGGCAATACTTCTACAGCTCAATTCCAACTGATTAGAAGTCAGGTAATGGGGTGGGAGGAGGGAAATGAGTGCAGCAATGCTATGGAGTGAAGCTTACCAGGAGGAGGAGACTAATACTGCCATGATAGCTCTTTTTCTTGATTCATTTTTGATTGAAAAATCTGAAGTGTACTTACCAGGCATGATTCCAGAAGTGACATGTCTACAGCAGTGACACATTTACAGGAGTACTGTGGCTGAGTCCAAGGTCGAGAAAATACTCATTTCAGAGTAGTCTTCTAACTCAGTGAGGTGGGAAGAGAAGCCATGGTGAAGCATCTGACCATTCAAAATTATTTTGCTCAGAGATTCTGAATTGGTAGGGTGGGAAAAGGTTGAATGTTTTCTGCATAACTTTGCATATGTACAGTTTTTAACAAATATCTTAACATGATACCTTGTCTTCAAGGTCTTATCTGTCTCCTAAGCTCAAAACCAGAACTTTTTCTGAGTCCTTCCTCTCCTTCTCTCTCTGATATATCAAGTCCTGTAAATTCTTTCTTCATAAAGCTGCTTATGCCCCTTCCCTTCTATTTCATTCTTAAGGCCACCTTTGTTGTCCCCAATTCCATCATTTCATTGTTTGGCTGATGAAATTATTTCTAAAATGGTTTTGCCATCTCTAGACTTTTTTTCTTTTTATCTCTTTTCACTAGCAAAGTCATTTTTCTAAGACAGTGCTTTGAGAACACCTTCCTTTCTCAAAACAAAACAAAAACCTCCAGGGTGGGACACGGTGACTCAGCAGGCAAGAATGCTTGCCTGCCATGCAAGAGGACCCGGGTTTGATTCCTGGTTCCTGCCTATGTTAAAAAAAAAAAAAAACCTCCAAACTTTCCCTCCCCTTATAAATGAAGACATTTAAACTGAACAATGGTAAATTACTTATCCAAATCCCACAATTTAAAAATGAGAGAGCTAGAATTAAATCTAGGCTTCCTGATTCTCATCTTAGCACTCTTTCTAATATAGCATTCTGCTTGTAGAATGATGTTCAGCTCTCCTTTATTCCGGGTTCTTTCCAATAAATCCCATCTATCATGTCAATCTTCTCTCTCTAAGTTCCATATCCAAATCTGCCAGACACATTATGCCTTAGAGAGCCATTCATCTTGTCATTGTACAGATGTACTTAGTGTGTAAGACATTCTACTAGATGCCCAAAGGGACTGACACTCACAGGCTGGGTGGCATGGCTGTGTGGGAGATAACACTGGTGAGGTAAGTGGAGGCCAAAGCACCTAGAGTATTGAAAGTCAGGCTGGGACTTTTATCCTTCATTCATTAGACAGAGTGGAACAACAGAAAGCTTTTAAGCAAGAGTGTGAAATGATAAACTTGGCAGAGTGTGCAGAATGCGTTAATTAATAGCCAGCGGAGCTTGAATAGACCTGATGTTGCAGACTGGTAGCTCACAGACAGAATGAAGGCTGCAGATGTATTTTTTGTTTGGCTCAGATGCTGGTTTTTTTTTTTTTTTTTTTTTAATAAAATCAATTGCTATTATTTAAAAATTAGAAGGGTTTACCCAGAAATAAAAAATTTTAAATTCTCTTTAAAAATTAGATACTCTGACAACACAGGGTACACATTCCCATATGGCAAAAGATCAGTGGGGTGTGACGGGAAGCTGCCTAATTTAGACTGGGCATGCGCTTGCCAGCCAGATCCAGCCATGCATGATATCTGCCCAACTCTTTAGGTGACAAGATTGAGACCCTTCCACTAGGAGTAAGACTGTTGATAGTGAGGACTCAGCACTAGAGAGGTAGTGACAAGTTTGGTAAGAAAAAAAAAAGAGAGAGACAGTAATGGTATGATATGGCACATCCTTTAAGATTCAACATGGGCATACACCTCACCACATGCTGGTTGGGTTCAATATGTCCAGCCTCTGTGACACCCATTGTATGCGCCACTTCCTCTACACAGTTTTCTAATGATCTACTTAGGTGACTTCTCACCTAAGATTCCTTCATAAACAGTGCTCCCTTTGATACCCCTTCCAGAAGAAAACAATGCTGAAAGTTACAGATGAGTTGGAATTTTAAAGTAAGAAATAAAACATTAGATATATTAGAAGAAAGTTTTGGAAAATATTTATGGGAAAATAGTTTTTTTGTGGCAGAGGAGACCTTTCTGCCCAAGGTTTAAAATCTAGAGCCATAAAGAAAATGAGGGATATTTAGCTACATGAAAGTAAAAAAAAAAAAAAAAAGTATTTTTTGGCAAAAGATACTGTAAACAAAGTTTAAGTCAAATGACTGAATGGGAAAAAGATTTCATTGTACCTATAACAGATAAAAGGTTACTCTTCATGAATTTACAAAGAGTACTTAACAAATTGATAATAAAAGTGATGAATTATGCAATATATATATTTAAAGTTGTCAAAACATCAATTCTCAGAAGAAACTCAATTAATAAATAAACATGAAAAGCTGCTCAAATTTTATTAGCAGCAAGGAACAGGCAAAATAAAACAACAACCAAATACCACTTTTTGCTCTTCAGACTGCTAAAATTTTTAAAAACCATAACAGCCTAAGTGCCAGGAAGGATAAAACAGAGATGTCACATTCATACATTGCTGATGGGAGCATACACTGATCCACCCTTTTGGAAACTAATGTGGCAATGTATACTACATTAAAAATGAGCAAGCTTTTTTGACCTAGAATTTCCACTTTTGATAACCTATCTTATACAAGTGAAAGCACCAGTGTGTAAAGACACGTGCACAAAGATGTTTGCTACAGCTTTATATGAAATGGAAAAGCACTGGAAATGACTTGCATATGCATCAATAGGAAATAAATTCTGGTGTACCTGTACTATGGAATATTGCATATTATTAAATGAGAAACACAAGTTGCTAAAGGAGGTGGATGATAGAAGTATAGATAATAAGGATCTAACTATAAAAACAAAATAATAAACACTATGTAAGTGCGTATATATATATATATATATATAGAACATGGGAAACATAAAGGAGCTATGGAAGGAAATGTACTCATTTGTTAATGGGGGAATGGGGAAGATGGGCGGAGGGTGGAAATTATTTAAACTATTTATAGATCTTTGTACCCTTTTACATGTTATGAATATGTACTCCTTTATAAATATTAAAAATGAAGAAAAATGTTAAAATACTTCATTTTCTATTGAGACGGTTTCCCACTATTGCCTCACAAAGCATGAAGCATGTAAATGTGTGTGTTTAGAGAGAAGAAATACCTCATCAGATTTGCTGCCTATACTAAGCCTGTTAATAAAATTTCATATAGTATCTTTCAACTGAAAATTACCAAACATGGTAAAAACTGTCTCTGGAAGCTCTTTTGGTGAGTTGCCACGTACAGAGATAGCAAAAACGGATGGGCACTGCCATACTTCTTTGCCAAGTTCCTAGCTGTCAGGGCAGAACTCAATCCTGCCATAGCCTCAGAGTGCTTCCCAACACTCATCTCAGGAAGCCCCTATCAATTAACCAGAACTGGAGGTAAAATGATATCCCTTTGCCCTTACTGGCATAGAAAAAAGACATGTATTTAGAGTTGAATCACATATTTTTGACTGTGTGACCTGAAGCAGATTAATAAGTATATCTGAACTTTATTTTCTTATAAAGCTGGGCATTATCTCCTTAATAGTTTTCTTATAAAGAGTAAGTGAAATCTTCCGGCTGCAAGGATAGCTCATAATCTTTCTGCATTGGCCTATTATAACCAATTAATATTTTTTATTTAAAATGCTTACTGGTACTACTTGGCGCTTATGTGTTCATTCATTGTATTTGGACATACCACTGACTGGAAGACACTGATTCAATTTGATCTGGAAAACAATGACTCATTTTCTATCCATTGTCTCTAGGGCAATGGTCCCAGGAGTGGCCCTAATCATTACGTGCCCTCCCCAAACTCTTCTTCCTCTTGAGAGCCTGTATTTCTCCTCACTGTATGAGTCCTGAGTCAATCTCATCAATCGTCATATTGTTTCTCCTTTTCTGGTTAATGATCACTCAGAGTTTGTCTTCATATTAGTTTCTTTACAGATTTTACATTATTTACTTCTTTTTTTTTGCCTATACTATGCACACAAAATCTTTGCCAAGTGCCTAAAATATGCAATTCATGCTGGATTACTTGGAGAATACTGAACTGGAGTTGGCCAAGGATGTGAACTAGCCCAGAACGGAGCTTACATAATGTCAGGTCCTCATTCATTCAGCAAATATTCCTTGAGCTCCTACTCTGTGTTAGGTCCCAGAATCAGTGTTGAGGATTTAAGAGTGAACAAGTCTGACAAGCTTCCTTCCTTCTCTCATGGCATTTCTAAGTGAGAAGAACTGGAAAAAAACCCGTTGACGTCAAATAAACATATAATACAATTTCAGGTAGTGCCAAGTGCTGGGAAGAAAAGTAGAAAAAGAGGGTCTGAAAATGAGATACTGCCTAGAAGGCAGGAGACAAAAATGCTTGAATGCAGGCGTTAGATTAGAGGTCTAGAAAACAAGAAGTTAGCAAGATTGGGCCAGGGGGTGGGTAACCGGATCTCTGGTGATTGAAGATAAAATAGTGGCTAGCAGAAAACACCAAAATTGGCCAGATGGAAAAAGATGATTACCCTCAGTTTCTCTTTTGGCTTCTCTCTGGGAAAGAATTTCTCTCAGGCTCTGGGCCAGTAGTCCAGAGGGCATGAGGAAAATGGCTGCATCTAATTAAGGAAAGAAGACAGAAGCACTAGGAAGGATTTTCTTTCAGATACAATCATACTAGATTGTATCTATTCTAGTGTGTTTTCATAATTTCTGTAATTTCAGAAGAAGCAGGTCAAAGGTCACAAATGCTTTTTGCACAAAAGTAGAAAAATTCCCTTCCTCTGGGACACCCAGAGTGAAGCCCCTTACAAATCCTTCACACAGGTTACAGACTTTAGCACAATACCTGGGCAAATGATTAAGCTACAGCAACAAATTAGATGCAATTAAATGTTTTCAGCTTGCCTACATATCCGACACCAAATCTGTGGAAAAAGGGTATAGCTCAGGTAATTAATTGTCAAGAAATATTTAAAACCTCTCCTCTGCTACATTTAACATGAGGCATGAGTGCTTCATTCCAATGTAGTCCTGAAGGTCCCTGAAGCCATGGGCATGTTACGGCGGCACACTAAAGGAAAAACTCCAGATGCATGGCTTATTTAATTTGCAACTCTTGCCAACCTACTTCACACCTGAATTCCTTATCCTTTGGGCACACATAATATAACCACAATGCACTGTCATAGCATCTACTTTACAGGCAAGCTTTCATCTACCCACAGTTTCCTCTTCTTTATAAGACTGTTTAGCTGACTGTCTCAAAGGAAAAGTAACCAAGCTTCTCTCTTTGTAGCCTGACAGGTCAAGGACACTGCTGAAATCAGGAAAGAGATCATTTAATGCCACGCTTTTGCTCTAATAACAGAGAGGAAACTCCTTTAATGTTAAGATTCTCTAGAGAAGAAAAATGGTTAAAAGGATTCACTCTCAAGAAATGTAGCTGCCTGGCAACTTGTAAGATGTGCAACACAGTGTGTCAGCTTTCTCCCACAGACCTAGGCCTGCTTTTGAGCATATTTAGAGTAGGGGGCATTCAGAGAAAGTCCATCTTTTAAAAAAATAACTACCCAAATAGGTAACGGAATGGTGGATAAATGGCAACATCTGTTGTCAAAGTTTGCAATGGCAGGTCTCATTGGCTATGGATTTAGCATGCTAGATGACAGTGGAAATGGGTGTGTTATTTGTATTTCAAGAAGTGTTCACTGAGCCATTCGGATTAGGAGTGAAGGTTCTGCCCATGAGTAGGTTATACTTCCAATTTCTGACAGAAAGGACATTACTACCTAGCTTTAGAGATGGGAGAAAACTTTCAATATTGAGTTTTTCTAAATCTAAGCTATGCTGCTTTAAAACTGAAAATAAAGATGAATTTTATTTTTGTGCTTTAAGATGAATTGGGTTTCCCCATCTTAATGCATTTGGGGATAACTCTGAAAGTTATCTACTTGTTTGAAAAATATAGCAAATGCAGTCAGATTGCATCTATTCTACACCAATGCAGCTGACTAGGAAGAGAAAATGTACCTTGCTTGTGGTTTTTCTCTACTCCAGTGGTTTTCATTTCATCCACCTGCTATTCCCTAATCTGTGCACACTGCCTCAGTGCCGCTCCCCTCTGTTTCAACACAAATTCTCTACTGAGACATAGATTTATCATTTGTTTTGGTTTTGTATGATTGCCTGTTTTTTTTTCTTCTGGTCTTGGAATGGACTGATTTTTGAGTTAAAAATTACTCCAACCATGAAAATCCTTTAGAGTTTTCCAGAAAAGATATCCTTTCTCATTCCTCCAGAGGCATACCAAGGTAAGATCAGGCGCTCAGAGCAGAGTATTTCAGAGGGTAGAACTGGCAATCAGTGTTCCGGCAGTGTGAAGAAAAAGCGTCTCCATTCCACTGAGTGGGATAGATTTCTCTTCTATGTCCATAAAGCATATGGGGAAGGAGGGTCTTTCCAGTTATTTTTTCAAAGCTTAGTGATAAGAATGGAGGAATGCAGAAAGGCTTTTTTTTTTTCCTTCTTTCGAGTTTCCAAGACTGCTCTTTGTCATTGACTTGAAATCTTCATGTACTCATGGTTCCTCCAAAGGAACCCAACCCAAAAGAAGAAATTCCTGGCAATTTTGAGGGTTCTCACTTGATATCATTTTAGGACTTGCAGTTATTTTGGGTAACTAGGACTGCAGTTATTCTGGGGAATTTTTTTGCTTGGGTGGCTTTTGGAATCAATAACCTCTTTCCTTGAGGTTATTGATTCCAAAAGCCTGGCTGGGAGTAAGAATTACCTGGGGATCTTAAAACATGTAGATTTCTTGTTTATTCCCAGAAATTTTGATTTGCTTGGCCTGAAATAAGGCCAGAAACTCATAATGCAAAAAAAAAAAAAAAAAAAAAAAATCCCCAGGTGACTCATGCTTCACAGAGCCAGGCTCCAGAGGCCATTGCTTTTTCACACTAACCAGCTTGTTTTGGAACTAGACCTGACCTTAGCCTCATTACTATCACACGCTGGCTACCACAGCCAACTGGTTTCATTTGGGAATATATAACCTTGTCTCTGATCTTGCTAAAGGGCATTGATGTGAGAAAATAACCTTTAGCATTATTCGCTAGCATAGCTCAATGTGTGATTTTTAATACTGCCCTTTAGTTCTGCAATTGTACAATTTCAAAAAAGTTTTTTTTTAATCTTCAAGAGAATATCTCCATTTGAGTGGGGAAAAAAGGGAAAACTGGTTTTAAAAAATCAGTTTAATAATTATCTCCTATAGCCTTCTGCTAGCAAGAAGTGTTTTGCACTCTTTAAATGATCCTCTCAAGAAATCTGAGTTTAAATAATTTTTCCCCATGACTTACTGTAACTGATAAAAATGTCCTTATTATCTTTTTAATTTTTCTCCCAGGTTATTATGGAGGATGACAGTCCCTGGACACAGAATGTGTGTATTTGTATGTGTGCAAATAAGTCATTAAACACCAATTGATGATATTTTTTCTTCAAAGGCAGGCAGGCATGATCCAATGGCAAAGACATCTCATTACTTGTTATGATGCATGTTTTTGTGTGCCAGACTTGTCTTTGCGCCTCTTATGACCACTATTAATGGCGAAAATAGAAGAATAGGGGAATTATTTTGCCCCAAGTTGAGAAAAAGGATAACGGGTCAAGTAAAAAAAACAAAACAAAACCTCAAAATTCTATCCTTTAAAGAGGGCAAGAGATCTTAATGGGCCAGTTGATTTATCTAAGTCTACCTGGGAACTCATTAACCCAAATTGTTTACTGAGTAATCTCTCTCAGGCAGGACCCTAGTAGAAATAATGAAAAGAATTTGAGAGCTCAAGAAAACTTTGTGCTCTGTGAAGCTGAACCAAGCACCAAACTCCAGATGGAAGCAATACACGCTGATTAGCATCAATGCCGAAAGAGATAAGGATATGTTCCTTGGTATTCTGTGCCCTGGGTCAGTGGTTCTGAACCTTTGGCATGCCAGAGAATCCCCTGAGAAGCTTGCTGAAAATGCAGATTCTGGGACACCATCAACTGAGATCCGGGTCCAGTAGGCCTGGAAGAAAGGAATCTGCATTTTCAATTGGCTAACCCTACAACTTAGATCATACTTTAAGGTACATTGCTCCAGGTAATGTATTTGGTGAAAAAAAAAAGTCAGATTTAAAAAGTAAATATTTTTCCCCATTTTAAATAAAGGGCAGCCTACTAAGATCTCGCTACTTTTCTTTCTTTCTCCCTCCCTCCCTTCCTTCCTTCTTCTTTTTTGAAAATCCCAGTGAATTTCCCTCCTTGGGCTTTCCCCCAGTTACCCTCTCTGGGTGGAAGCTTTCCCTCTCTGCTTTGGTATTTTCCAGCGTTAGTCCCTCCGTCGAATCCTATATATCCAACTTTCCTTTGATTGACCCCAAGAGATTGACTGCTACCATCTCAAACTTGGCATATCAAAAACAAATCCTTCTCTTTTATTTTTTTTAAACACCCAAGCTGGCTCTGTTCATCTATTTGTTAAGAGGAACAGTCTTCTCCCAAATGCATTCTAGAAGCTTCCTTAATAGTTTCATTTTTCACATTATCATTGTCTGACTAGTTACAAAGTTCTTTGAACTCATTCTTCCTAAATGCTCTTTGTAATTATCTCATCTATTCAAGGTAGACATCAGTTGGCATGCTTTTGAACCGCTCTACTGGCTTTGAAATGTTGAAATATTTTCCTGTGTCACTGCTGTGATCCCCCTAGCACTCACCACCTCCTTACCACCTGTCTTCTTCTACTGGGACCCTCCTCATGACCTTGCTTGAGGCAGCAACTTCAGGGTTTACACCTGGCCCTGCTACAGAAGCCCTCCAGAAGGCTGCTGCAGCCCTGAGCTAGCCTCTCTTCTGACTGGACGTTCACTATCCATGCCATACAGGATCCCAAACACACTGGCAATCATTCTTGCTTCTATTCATTCCTATAGCCCACTCTAAAAGGACCCTGTATGCCTAAACTACTATAAACATGACTCATCTCCGCTTTCTAAATCCAGCTTCCCCAAACTTGAATTATCTTATGCCTCACCATAAGATCCATCTTTCTAAAATTCTGCTTTCATCATCAGTCTCCCCTGCTTTGAAACTTTAATGGGCTCCTTATCTAATTCAATAAACTATCAAGAGCTTATTATGTGGAAAGCACCAACCACTCTGCAGACTGGGAAGTTACAAAGATCATATTACATGCTCACTAGACGGAAAATGTTTTCAATTAATTTAATATCAATTTTCAAGAGGGAATTGATAAGCAAAAGAAAAAAGGCCCAGAAAACTACACTAATTCTGGTAGGGATTTTTTTTGGGGTGATGGGAGGATTTTGTTCTGAATGTCATCTAATGTTATTGGAGAGATGGGTGCTTGCTTTGCACTATAGCTGTGAAGTTTCTCTCTCTCTCTCTCTCTATTTTAATTATAGAAATTGTAGGTTTACAGAAAGATCATGCAGAAATACAGAGTTCCGATATTAGACAATATTAGTACATATTAGTGTACATAAAGACACTTCTACTATTAATGCCATATATATTTTCCAATAAATGAGTTTATGAGATGTTTAAATGATTTAAGATTCCTAATAAATACAGACAAATTACTTTCCAAAGGATATTTTAAAATCAATTTTTATTCCTATCAGTAAAAATAAGGGAACACCCATTTTACACAGTAATATTTTAATGTTAATTTAATAAGCAAAAACTGTATCTATTTTTTCTTTGATTATTATTGCAATTGAAAATATTTTTTTCTGTTTGCTAACCAGTTATCTTTTTAGAATTATCATAACATCAGTGCAGGTGCTAATGATTCTGCTTTGAGTCAGATTGAAAATGAATGCTTGGTGCAGTTGGAAGGTGAGATGCCCACAAATCAGGAGACCAACTTTTTTCTAAGGAGAAAAGAAAAAGAAATTGAATTACAAGATATACATACATGGTACGTATGTGTATACATATGAATACAATATAATAAATGTTATCATAGGAATATATAAAATACTGTAAAAGCAAAGAGGAGAGAAGAGCAAAGATTTGGGGAAAACTTCAATAGAATGAGGATTTTATGCTTAAGGAATTTATTGGGTGGAGGAAGGAATGGACTGACTGTATAGGAAGAAGGAACAAAATGCAAAAAGGCATGGATGTGTGAAAGACCCAGGACTATTCTGAGATTGGTGTTACTGGAATATACCAATAAGAGTGTAGTGACAAAGAAGGCAAGAGTCTGGTTGTAAAAGTCTTTGTGTGGCTTTTTACAGAATTCTATTTCTTAATGATTCACATTCCAAATCCTAATTTCAAACTGACAACTGTTGACTAAGACATTGGTATCTGTTTTTAGTTTCCTAGGCTGTTCAAGCAAGTAACGTGAAATGGTTTGCCTTAAACAACTGGAATTTTTCACTCACAATTTTGAGGCCAGGAGAATGTCCAAATCAAGACATCATCAAGGTGATGCTTTCTCCCTGAAGACTGTGGCATTCTGCAGATCCTTGGTTCTTCTGTCACATGGCAAGGCACATAGTGGGGTATCCTGGTCTCTTCTTCCTCTTCTGGGATCTGTTTCAACTTCTTGCTTAATGTACCTTGCTCTCTCTCTCTCTGTCTGAATTTCATTCTCAATGAAGGATTCCAGTAATAGGATTCACACCCTTCCTGACTGAGATGCAGTATAGCTTAATTGAAGTAACTCCACCATAAGGTCTTCTTACAATGGGTTCACACCAACAGGAATGGATTGTATTTCTGAGGTACAAATAACTTCAAACCACCACAGTATCCCTTTATAATATAATTAGTGTAATTCCTTTTTTTCAAATGAGAGGCAACAAGTATGCATTTATAGTGAAAGTTTCCACTTAAGTTCAGAAGTAGTCACTAATAAGCATTGATTCACTTATTCATTCAATAGTATAGATTAAGTGCGTATTAAGTCAAAGATGCTACTTACTAGAGATACAGTAGGACCTTAGGACCTCCATGCATTCATGGAGATTACATTCTAATGGAGGAGATAATCACTGACCAAGAAAAAGGTAAGCAAGATTAAGCAATTTAAAATTAAGCAATTTCCTTAATTGCAAGAAATGCCATTAAGGAAATAAATGAGTTCATTCATTCTCCAGAAAGAGTTTGAATGCTTGAGCACTGTCTGGGCCCTAGTAATTTAGTGATTCACAAAACAGTAAAGATTTGTATTTTCATGGAGCTTAAATTATTTCCAGTGGGTGATTAATTAAGAGTTAGGAGGAAGTAAACATAAGTAGATTGGGAAACTAAGGCATATCTAAAGAGAAGCAATTTAAAATAAGAATTGACAAATGTGAAGAGCTGGGGGAAGAATATTCCAGATAGTGGGAAGAGCAAATGTAAAAGTTTCAGGGTAGGAAATGGATCAGCCTACTGAAGGAAAAAAAGTTGAATGACAAGTCTTGGTATAATGATGGAGAAGGAGAATTTAATGAGACAAGTTCAGAAATGTTAAAAGAGATCATTCCAGCTGCTAAGAAGAAAATTGGATTAGAGAGGGGGGAGGGTAGAAACAGGGAGGCAATTTAGTTTAGCATCCTATTACCATCATCTGAGTGAACATCTAGGGTGGCTTAGATAGGGTTGTGGCAGTTTAGATGGACAGATGAAATAGATGGATTTAACATGCATTTTGGAGCTCTAAATTGTATGATTTGCTGATGAATTAGAAATGGGTATTAAAGGAAAGATAGGAGACAAGGGTGTTTCCTACATCTTTGTCTTAAGCAGTTGTTGAAAGCTGATAATTTTTAATGAGATGCGAAATACTGGGGAAAATAATAGATTTGGAGGTGGAGATAAACAAGCACCATTTTGAACATAGTAAGTTTGAGACACATATAGACATCCACATGGAAATACCAAATATATGTTTGGAAGCTTGGGACTGTTACTGATGGGAGTGAGTGGACCTGGAATCATACATTTGGAGAAACATTAGCTTTTGGAGTGAATTTTAACTGTGTTTCTAGAAGAATTCTATTGACAGGAGGAGAGGATGGATAGAGAAGAAGAGAAGAAGACTTAGAACAGATCTCAGAATTATTCCAACACTTAGAAATGAAACCGGCGAAGGAGACTGAGAAAGAGATGGTGGAGATGTAAGAAGAAAAATGAGAGAGGGGTTGTGGTATAGGTGCTTTTATGGAGGTCAAACGTATTTCCTTAAATGTCAGTCCATGGTTCAGGTGGGTCTATTGCTTTCCCAGCACGGATGATCTTCTTCCTGTAGGGGTCAGAAACAGGAACTATAAATCAAGCCCAATCACAACAGAAACAGGAGCTATACATCAGGCCCCAACACAACAACAAGACCCCAAAACAACAAGGGGGGAAAGTTCCCAAAAGTTAAAACTGACTCAACTTACCCAAAACAATAAGGATAGGAAACGGAAGGAAGAGGATGTAGTTTAGCATGAGCTAAAAAGCATTTTTCTGCTTCTGTGGTCAAGCTTGCTTGCTCTCAGCTATGAACTAGGATGCGGTTTTAGCCTTTATAAGCTAACTCTGAGAATCTATCGGGGCTGCTCTCTGAATCTCTTCTCAGAGGTTTCTGAGGCAGTCGCCTGCTGGCTAATAAAGACTCCTGATTGGCTTGCAATTTAAATTGTGTGGTCTCTCTTTTGGTGTGCCCCATAACCTTTGGATGCCCCAGCAAGATCTCCCCTAACGGGACATCTGGTGACCACAGGTCCTGGGAATCGCCCCTGGGACCGGGGTCTGGCCTAGGGGAAGGCCTTGGAGAGACGTTCCTCTGCCCCAGGCAATGACCGGGGACCAGGCCAGTGCCTCAGGACCCTCCAAATTGTACAAACATCTAGTGGAGTCGTCTGTTTCTGGAAATCTCACTGGTGAGTATAGGTTTGTTACTGGATCCAGTTGGGGACCTCTGGAAGGCTGGACTCAGCACTACTTCTGAGGTCAGGTCCCGGAGCAAGACGTTGCCCGGGGCTTCTGGTTAGAAATCATTTGAAAATAGGGTTTTGTGTGTATTGTTTTAGTCTGTCCCTCCTCTCAAGTGTTGGTCTTGTCACATTCTGTGTTGTCCTTGTTGTCGTTGCTATAGGTCAATCAAGCTCGTCTATCTGTACTCCCTTCCAATGCTTTTTAAAAATTTTTCAGGAATTTCAGTGGAAGGCCAGAGACTACAGAGGCCCTGTGAACGCCTGTGATTTGGAAAAATTCTGCTCATGAGAATGGCCAACTTTTGGTTCTGGGTGGCCTCCTGAAGGAACCACAGACCTGCCTATTGCTTATAAAGTCCAAAGGGTAATTTTTGGTAGTCCAGGCCACCCTGACCAAATCTCCTATATTTTACTTTGGATTGAAATTTTAACAGAAAAACCCAAGCGGTTATGGTCCTGCCTGGAGCCCCAAAAAAGAAAGACACCCCCCCAGAGCCAAAACGGCCCTCCTAATAAAAACTTCACAAAAAGAAAAGACCAATGGGATCCCAATATTAACAGAGCCATCAGAGGGCCCTCTCTTGACAGAGCCTCCCCCATATCCAACAGTCCTTCCACCCTATCTGAGACCAGAGAGGGGAGACGGCCAAGAGATGGTAATTAGTCCCTTTAGTAGCTGGGAGGTGACATTCAGCCCACCCCATACCAGAAGTGGCTCTGCTTACAACCTTTCTTCTGGTTCACAATCACTGGATTCTTCCTGAGCTCCAGTGTTACTCTTAAGACAGGTTGGCCCTGCCCTGGGGGATGACCATCCACCTTTTATGGTCTATGTCCCCTTTTCCTCCAGTGACCTGTATAACTGGAAAAACCAGAATCCCTCTTTCTCTGAAAAGCCCCAAGGGCTCATCTCCCTCTTGGAGACTGTCTTTTTTACTCACCAGCCCACCTGGGATGACTGCCAACAGCTCCTCCAGGCCCTCTTCACCTCCAAGGAATGAGACCGAGTCAGAAGATAAGCGAGGAAGTTAATTTTTGGACATGATGGACAACCGACCTCTGAACCAACCCAGTTGGAGGCTGTGTTCCCCTCCCCCCATCCTGGATGGGACCCCAACACTGACAGAGGTAAGGAGGCTCTCGATCAGTATCACCAGACTCTGCTTCGGGGAATAAGAGCAGCGGCCAAGAAACTGACCAACTTGTCTCAGGTAAGCGAAACCATACAAAAGCCAGATGAATCTCCGGCCACTTTCCTTGAGAGTCTCCTTGAGGCATACCGCTTGTACACCCCAATAGATCCAGAGACGCCCATAAATATAGCATTTGTCACCCAGTCGGCCCCAGATATAAGAAAAAAAATTACAGAAATTAGAAGGATTTGAGGGTAAAGTGCTGTCTGAACTGGTGGAGATTGCCCAAAGAACTTTTAATAACAGAGATGACCCCGGAACCATGCAGTCCAAAAAAATAGCCAAAATTTTGTATCCGCAATGGTTGAACAGGAGAAACAAAAAGGTAGATGGGGAACCGCTGAAAGAAGGAAGGGGGACCAAGGAAAAAGATTGGACCTAGGTGCGAATCAATGCACCTACTGCAAAGAGACCGGACATTGGAAAAATGAAGCCCTAAAAGAGGACTAAAAGGACTGAATCCGGCCCCTGTCCTAGTTGAAGAGGCAGATTGACAGGGCCAGGGCTCCATTCCATTGAGCCCCCAAGAGCCCAAGGCCACATTAGAAATTGGGGGCAAGCCTATAAAATTTCTTGTGGATATTGGGGTGACCTTCTCCATCCTCCAGTAAGCAGAAGGGCCCATATCTAAGGAAAAAATCCTCATACAGGGAGCAATGGGAAAAACAAAGTCCTATCTATGAACAAAGACTAGGATAACTAACCTTGGGGAAGGGATTGTCACCCACTCATTTCTTGTAATGCCAGAGTGTCAATATCCCCTCTTGGGAAGAGATCTTCTCCAGAAATTACAAGCCACCATCTCTTTCAAAAACAATTCAGCTGAGCTCTCCTTCCATACAAATCCCTCTGCAATCCTCCTCACTTGTCCCTTATTGGAAGAGTATTTACTTACTACAGAGGTGGCACTGCCGGCCCCAAGCCCATATTTGCCAGAATTTAAAGAAAAAATACCAGGAGTATGGGCAGAAACTAACCTACCAGGATTAGCTGCTCACAGGCCCCCCATTCTTGTCCAGCTAACTAGCACTGCCACCCCAATCAGAGTCCGACAATACCCAAGAAGATTTAAGGCTAAGAAAGGCATTGCAGTCCATATCAAAAGACTCCTAGAGGCAGGTATTCTAGTCCCCTGCCATTTAGCCTGGAACACCACCCTTCTCCTGGTCCAAATACCCGGGACTGATGATTTCCAGCTGGTGCAAGATCTCCAAGAAGTAAATAAAAGAATTGAAACCATCCACCCTACCGTGCCTAATCCATATATGCTCTTGAGCCTACCTCCCAGCCAGCAGGTCTACACCATTTTGGACTTAAAGAATGCTTTCTTTTCACTTCCCCTGGCTGCAGTAAGTCAACCCATCTTTGCTTTTGAATGGACTGACCCAGAAGGGGGGTTCTCTGGACAGCTAACCTGGGCTCAGTTGCCACAGGGTTTCAAAAATTCCCCCAACCTGTTCGATGAAGACTTAAGTCAGGATTTGTCTCGTTATAGACAAAAGCATCCAGAGATAACCCTCTTAAAATATGTAGATGACCTCCTACTGGCAGCTAGTAACCTGCCAGATTGTAAAAAGGCAACCAAAAACTTGTTACAGGAGTTAGCTCAGCTGGGCTATCGGGTCTCGGCCAAAAAGGCCCAACTCTGCACTAGTTCAGCAACATACTTAGGGTATGAATTAGAAGGGGGATAAAGAGCCCTGTCTTCTAATCGAATTGAAGCTATCCTAAAAATACCACAACCAAAAACAAAAAGGCAGGTGCAGGAGTTCTTAGGAGCAGTTGGATATTGCCAGCTCTGAATTCCCAGGTTTGCAGAAACAGCCAAACCCCTGTACATCAGCACAGGGGGAAAGGAGGAAGCCCTAACATGGACTGAGACTGAGCACAAAGCTTTCAAAATGCTAAAACAAGTGCTTGTGAGAGCTCCCGCCTTAACCTTGCCAGACCTGTCCAAACCTTTTCAGCTACACGTTGCTGAAACCCGAGGATTAGCAAAAGGAGTCCTTACTCAGATGCTAGGACCGTGGAAAAAGCTGGTTGCCTACCTGTCTAAAAGACCAGACTATGTGGCAGCTGGGTGGCCAAGCTGCCTCCGAGCCATTGCCGCCACAGCCATGTTAGTGAAAGAAGCATCTAAATTAACTCTAGGACAGGACTTACACATAGTGGCCCCACGTTCAGTAGAAACATTACTAAGGAACCTGCCCGAGAGATGGCTCTCAAATGCCCGGATAACCCAATATCAGGTACTGCTACTGGGTCCCCAAGAATTTGCTTCTTAAAAACGGCAGCTCTTAACCCCACCACCTTGCTTTGGATGATGACCCATCGGATCCCATCCATGAATATCGCAAGATTTTGGAATCTCTCACGAACCTGAGAGCTGATCTCACCGATGACCCCTGGCCAAATCCTGATAAAGAATTATATACAGACAGGAGCAGTTACCTTTTGCCCAGAAGGCTGAACTAATAGCTCTGACCCAAGCCCTAAGGTGGGGAAAAGGAAAGGTTGTCAACATCTACACGGACAGCAGGTTCGCCTTCACAACTGCGCACATCCATGGGGCACTATATCAGGAACAGGGCCTTTTGACATCAGGAGGAAAGGAAATAAAAAATGTACCAGAAATACTCGCCTTGCTAGAGGCTATCTGGTTGCCAAAAAGGGCAGCTGTTAAAGATTGCAAAGGACATCAGACTGCTGAAACTCAAATCGCCAGAGGAAATGCCCTGGCTGACAAAACGGCAAAAGAGGTTGCCCAAAACCGGTGGGGACATTGCAGACACTTCCTGTTCTGCCAGGGCGTGTATTGCCAAATCCTCCAAAATATACTGGAGAAGAGATTAGACTGGGTGAGACCCTGGGCACTAAAACAGATCCGGATGGTTGGAAAATTCACCCGGATAGGAGAATTCTAGTGCTGGAGCAGCTGGGGAAAAATTTAGTTACCCAGGTTCACTAAAGTACACACCTGGGCAGTACAAAACTAACTGAACTCTTACAGAGAGATTATTACATCCCCTGATTGCAGCAACAAGCCCGGCAGGTGTTGTCCAGATGTCACATCTGTGCCCAGGTAAATTCCGGCTGAGGGAAAGAAATACCTCAAGGAACCAGGCTGAGGGGACAAGCCCCAGGAGAACAGTGGGAAGTAGACTTTACGGAAATATTACCTAGCCTATATGGATACAAATACTTGTTGGTCTTCATTGACACCTTCTCTGGATGGACTGAGGCTTTTCCTACCAGAACTGAGACAGCACAAATAGTAGTAAAAAACACCAGTTTCTGAAATTGTCCCCCGATTTGGCCTCCCGACTGCAATGGGGTCTGACAATGGACTGGTGTTCATTGCCCAGATCACTCAGTTATTAGCAAAAATATTAAATATCAAATGGAGGTTACATTGTATTTATAGGCCACAGAGTTCAGGGCAAGTTGAGTGAATGAATAGAATAATCAAAGAAACTTTGAATAAACTAAAGCTTGAGACTGGTGAAAATTGGGTGAGTCTCCTTCCATTTGCCCTCCTAAGGACTAGATGTACTCCTTATGTTAAGGGAATTACTCCATATGAAATCAAGTTTGGGTGACTACCCCCACTAATTCCTAAGTTTGGGGAGGAAAAAATGGCTGAATTAAATAACCATTCTCTTCTAAAATCATTACAGGCCTTGCAGTCTACCAGTCAGTGAACTCGGGAACTGGTAAAGGCTGCCCACCCGGGACCAACAAATTCTGTCCTTAAAAAAGATCTATTTCAGATGCAGCCTGGAGACCTAGTCTGGATAAAGAAACTTCAGCCAGCCACCTTGGAGGCCCAGTGGACTGGACCCCTGCCATTGATCCTCTCAACCCCGACGGCAGTAAAAGTTGCGGGAAAACAGCACTGGATTCATCACACCCAGATCAAAAAGGCAGACCCAGACCAGTCCCCTGAAAAATGGACCATCCAGCGAACCAAAGATCCACTAAAAATAAGACTCTCCAGAAATCCCTCTGGGTCCTCCTGATAACCCTGATGGGGGTCGCAAATAAGAGCCCTCACCAGATTATGAACTATACCTGGGAACTCAGTAGAATGGTAGATGGGATCCTGGTTGCTAAGACCACCCCTCCGTCCCAGCTGATTCTCCAATTTGACCTTTGTTGATTGTTTGGGAATCAGTGGAACTCTTATCAGGGAAGTCAGAGGATAGGGGGCATCTCCAGGGGGAGGGCCAACTGTTGTTCGAAAATACAGGTGTGGCACTCTCTCCCAAGAAAGGAGTTTACAGCATATTGACCATTATGCCTGTCCCAAAGAGGGAAGTCTGGAGTGTCAGGGGGAAGACAAGTACTATTGTGCCAAATGGGGTTGTGAGACACTCGCAAAATGGACTTCCCAAGACCTGTTCATAGCCTTAACAAGGAGCCCAACCCCCAATCCCAACAATTGCACCCAAGGTGCTTGTAATCCAGTTGTTATTATAGTCCATTCTTGGCATACCCAAATCAGGGACAGTGGAAGAACTTGGGGGTTTAGACTGTATGTCACGGGTTATGACCCCAGCATTAGTTTTGCAATCCAGAGATTCCTTCCCCATATGCCAGAAAACCCCATAGGACCTAATCGGGCTCTCAACCCTGGCATAAAACTGGTACAGCCCCCCAGATCCAGGGCCCCATCTCTGGCAGACCCTAGCACAGAGGCTACCCCAAACCCCCAAATAAACTCCTCCCCACCTCCCAGAAAACCCCTGCTAGACATGTTGAATTCTGTTTTTCAGTTCATAAATCAAACCAATCCATTTATTACTGAAGATTGTTGGCTTTGCCTGAATCCTGAACCTCCTTATTATATTGGGATAGGAGCTAATGTTTCCCTAGGTCTCACAGAAACTCATATTAGAAACCTCTCAGCACAGGACGCAGAAAACCAGCATCTGTATAAATGGGGACAAGAACAAAAGCTCACTCTAGGAGATCAGCAAGGCCAGGGAACCTGTATCTAATCTGAAGATTTTAATCTAGCAAAATCCTCCTATAGTAGCTCTTTTGGATTCCCTATATCTCTAGAGGACATTTTAACGTCAACCCCAGAAGGATGGGACTGTCTCCTTGTAGCTCCCAACAGTGCTTGGTTTGCCAGTACATCTGGCATCACCTCCTGTATAACTCCTCCAGTTATGGCTGTTGAGAGGGAGTTCTGTGTTTTAGTTCATATTATCCCCCAAGTATATTATTATTCTGGGGAAGGAGGTAGAGAGCATTTAATAATCACTCACCGAGCTAAGTGAGCCCCAATCTTGGTACCCCTCCTTACTGGGCTGGGCATCGCAGGATCAACTGCAATAGGAACTTCAGCCCTCATCACTGGAGACCAAAATTTTAAAACCCTTAGCAAACAAGTTGATCTAGATCTTAGTGAATTAGAAAGCTCCGTTAGTCAATTAGAAAATTCCTTGGATTTACTAGCTGAGGTCATCCTCCAAAATCATGGGGGTTTAGACCTCCTATTTCTAAAGCAAGGGGGATTATGCATGGCTCTCGGGGAAGCCTGCTGCTTCTATGCCAACCACTCGGGAATAATTAGAAATAGTGTATCTCTAGTTTGTAGCAGGTTACGAGAGTGGGAAAAATGCCAAAAAAGTGAAAGCAACCGGTATGAAAACTTATTTTCCTGGTCCCCATGGTTAACTACGTTTTTGTCTGCTGTAGCAGGGCCCCTAATTCTTATATCGCTAGGCCTAATATTTGGACCTTGTATAGTCAACTGTATAACCTCATCAGTACAAAAAAAGATACAAGCTGTCAAACTATTAGTCCTCAGAACCCACTATCACCAGATTTATAATCAAAATGAAGAAACAGTGATTTGATTTTCTCAAGAAAAAGCCAGTGGGGAATGTGGGGGTTCAGAAACAGGAACTATAAATCAGGCCCAACCACAACAGAAACAGGAGTTATACATCAGGCCCCAACACAACGACAAGTCACCAAAGCAACTAGGACAGAAAGTTCTCAAAAGTTAAAACTGACTCAACTTACCAAAAACAATAAAACAAAGGGTAGGAAACGGAAGGAACAGGATGTAGTTTGGCATGAGCTAACAGCATTTTTCTGCTTCTGTGGTCAAGCTTGCTTGCTCTCAGCTATGAACTAGGATGTGGTTTTAGCCTTCATAAGCTAACTCTGAGAATCTATCGGGGCTGCTCTCTGAATCTCTTCTCAGAGGTTTCTGAGGCAGTCGCCGGCCGGCTAATAAAGACTCTCGATTGGCTTGCAATTTAAATTGTGTGGTCTCTCTTTTGGTGCACCCCATAACACTTCACAGCTCTAGGTTGGCATCAAATCTGCTCAACTGAAGATGTCCCATGACTTCTGCTAGTACTTTGCTAGTACTCACAAGAAAGATGCGTGATTTTTTCCACCAGTTAAAATCAGTACAGAGAAAGGATGGTTGACATAAGCCTAGAACTGCTACAAGCCTTCTTTGTTACCATGTGAGGTGAAACTGCCTTAAACTATCAAGATAATTCAAAGAGGGAATCTGAACAGAATGTGAGAAAAATAAATAGAATTTCATTTTGATTTCTGAGCATTTTCACTGGAGGGTAAGAAGGGAGCTGAAAGCCAGTATCTCCTTGAACTGGCATGAAGTCTTGATAAAAAAAAAAAGGGCTGGAGTGATTGTCATGAGACACAAGTACAAAGTGCTCCTAGGTAGTGCTGAAGTTCCATACAGCACATACAGTTATTCTTCCCTCTTTTGCAAGCAAGACCACACAGATCTTTTATTCCCATAAATCTCTACTCAATTAGTCATCTTTACTGTAGTAATAACTCCCAATACTCAGGAGTTCACAAAAATATTTATTTCTTGCTCAAAGTACATGTCAGTATTTGTGGGTCAGTTGCAGCTGCTGTGGCTTAGCTCCACATTATCTTCTTATTCCAGCTCCTTTATGGGACATGCCATTTTCAAAGCAGTGAGGAAAAAGTAAGAGATCTGGCAGAAACCAATGATGTCTCCTAAAACTTCATATGCTGCTAACCATGTGTCTGCTCACGGCCACTGACAAAAGCAAGTATTATGGCCAAGTCTGATGTCAAAAGGTATGGCAGTTGAAAACTGTATGTTTCCCAGAAAAACATATTCTTAAATGTAATCCATTCCTGTGGGTGTAAACCCATTGTAGGTAGAGTGTTTCGATGAGGTTACTTCAGTTAAGAAGGTGTAGCCCACTTCAATCAGGATGGGTCTTAATCCTGTAACTTTTATAAGCAGAGTGAAATCAGACCAAGAGACAGAGAGAAAGCCACAGGAAGTAAGAAGTTGAAATCAATGAAACCCAGAAGAGAATGGAGGGGCTGTGAGAGAGCTCATGATGTACATGGGCATATGGCGAGATAAGAACTAAGAATCACCACTAGCCAGTCCCAGAATGCCACAGTCTTCAGGGAGAAAGCACCACATCATGATGCCTTGATGTGGACTTTTAGCCTGAAATCATAAGCAAATAAGTTTCCATTGTTTAACCTGACCCATATCAGAGCATTTGCCTGAGCAGTCAAGGAAATTAAAGCAAAGGGGAAGGGAAACACAGTAAATATGGTACTAAATATATAGTACATAGTACATGAAGGATTGCAAGTCACAGTGGTGGTTTGGAGCAATGTGCCATGAAAAACACATGCTAAATTTTAATCCATTCCTGTGGGTGTGAACCCAATGTAAATAGGACCTTTTGATGAGGTTACTTCAGTTACGGTGTGGCCCAATTGAATCAGGATGGGTCTTAATCCTATTACTTGAGTCCTTTATAATCAGAATAAAATTCAGACACACAGAGAAAAAGTGATGGGGAAAAGCCAGAAGTCAGTAGAACCCAGAGAATCCAGGAGAGGCCTTCATGAGCATTGCCATGTGACAGAACAGCTATGAACCAAGGATCACTAGCAGCCAGCCCCAGGACACCAGTCTCCTGGGAGAAAGCAAAGCCTTGATAATGCCTTGATTTTGGACTTCTCCTAGCCTCAAAACCATTAGCCAATAATTCCCATTGTTTAAGCTATCCCATTGTAGGGTATTTGTTTTGGCAGTCAGGAAACCAAAACATACCACAATGGGCAGAGATATATAATCATTTTACAAGGCAAAAGAAAGTGAATACTGTAAACTACAATGCAACCTACCATGTACAACTATTTGCAGCTTCTTTTAAACAGCCTAGCCCTCATTTGCATAAAGTGAAGAATTGTGTAAGTTTATCTGGATAAATCGTGTTGCTGTATTTTCTTAAATTGCTTATACCTTGCCTGAATGATTCAATTCATTTTCACTGCCATTCAGAGTAATTGGGTAAGCAATTGTGATTTTCATGGAAGTAGAAATACCAAATCAATATGCAAAGTAATCATCATCAGAATTAGTGACATATTTACAGTGAAGTTCAAGCATAGACACAGATGTAGCAGAATAAATTTTATGCCGAGGTCTGAGTCAAAGCAAGTAACACTGATAGCATATGTTTATATGAAAGCACTTTAAAGTGTCTCAGAATTTGATATAGAACATGTATGTGTGCTGTTTTAAAATTGATTTTTAAAATGAACTAAAGGAAGCACTGAATTAGATTTTTAGAGCTTGTTGCCATAGCTTATTTTTGATTCAATGACTGAGATCTCCTGCTTGTTCCCATGCACATTATAAAATATTTTCATTTATTCATTCTCTTGATCATCTATTCATCCTATCATTATCAAACATTTATTACTATGACTATGGCAGCATTTATGATTATGCACTATATTTGGCATTGGTGAGACAAAGATGAATAGTAACTTCTGAAGCTGGAAATGCTTACAGTCCAGTAAGGAGTATAGATATGTAGAAAGTAATTACAGTATGTAAGACTAGTACAAAGGTGAGCAAGGCAACCTAACAGACGAGTGGATTGGAAACAAATGGAATGCATTCCCTTGAGTCAGACAGATCTGGGCTCAAATCGCAAAAATTACCAGGTGTGTGACTTCAGCCAATTTACAAAAACCTCCCCGTGCCCCAGATTTCTTATCTGTCAAATAAAGATTATTGTACTTGCCTTACTGTTTTTTTAATGAATATTAAGGATTACATTTATGAAGCAATGAGTAGAGTTTTGGAACATTAATGCTCAGTAGAGGCAGTGTTATTTTATCATGATATTTTTTGGAAGGGTTATAACAATTCAAAATAATGTCATCTGGAGTGAGGAGATACATTTGGGAAAGTTTTTCCAAAGAAGTGAGAGATAAGGGAGAAATGTATCCAAGATAAAAGGAATGGCATATGCAAAAGGAAAAAGTTGACCTCCAACCCATACTAGTGCAAAGAGGTCAGTTACTAGAATTCAAACAGGCACTGACTAATGGAATGCATGGGAGTGGGGAGAAGCTGGTAAGACATTTGAATGTGAACATTGATTTGGTAGGACCAGACTGTGATATGCTTATGTGCCATAGTAAAGAATTTGAACTTATGAGCTCTTTCTTTGTAACTAAACTGTCTGGCTCTCTTCTACTTCCCTCCCTCATTTCACCCTGCCACTGATCATTTGCGACAAACAGTTTCATGAGTCTTACTGTGGCTCGTTTGTTAGTTTGTCCTGGCTCCTATTCTATTCCTATGTCTATGCTCCCTATTGGTTCATCTCTCACTTCTCCCGGGAGAGTTCATGTTACCTCTCACAAGCAGCTTGGTTTTTCAGACATCCTTCTTTACTTCTCTGCTTTGTCCTGAGTTTTCTATTTCCAGAAACTAGTTAAGGATCTTTTGATGAGCTCATCCTCAAGACCAATTATTTGTATTTTGGAAATACAGACTTCTTTGAAATTGCTTTACACAATATTTTCCCTTTAAAACCCTTTGATATTCTCTTCCATCCTTCATCCCTTTCAACATATTCTATTTTGAAATCACCTAATTCCATTTTTTTTGAATGACTTTTCTCTTCAGCAAAGCATCCCATTTCTCTAGTCCTTCAATATTGGCAGGTAGAATTTTTTTTTTTTTGCATGGGCAGGTACCAGGAATTGAACCCGGGTCTCCAGCATGGCAGGCGAGAACTCTGCCTGCTGAGCCACCGTGGCCCGCCCTGGCAGGTAGAATTTTAAGTTTGCCCTTCAATGACCATTTCTTGCCTTTAATTCTAATACACTCACAAAAACCCATTTAACCAGAAGACAATTAAGCGTGGTCCAAATGTGGGTGCCCTTATAAGGTTTGCCCTAATACTTTCAGGGAAGTACAAGAATTGTCCTCATCAAGAAATCTAGATCCTGTCTCTGAGATTTATACATAATTAATATGCAAGAAAATTAGCTTTAGAAGCAGCTTTGCAAATCTCATTGTCAACTAGTAATGACGTCCTGATTCCTCACATTCACTTTCTCTTCTTTTCCTATGTTTTCCCTATTTCTATTGCTCAATTCTCTCTTTCCCTCCATTCCCCCTTTATTTTTTAAATTGTCTTTCATTCTCAAAACATGAACAAAAATTCCTACTGGTTTATTTCCTCCCATGTAGTTTTTAAATTCCGTGTGATTTCTTTTTTCCTCCAATTTTTGTGGTCTGCACCTTATGATTTCTCTAAGATTTTGGAGGTCTCTTCACACTGTTTTAAATAACATCATCAGTCTCACATTTTGGTTTTGACAATCAATCTCAGATAGTACATTTAGTCTTCTTTAAAGTCACCTTTATTGAGGTCTAATTTACATAGAATAAAATTCCACAATTTTAAGTGTATAATTGATAAGTTTTGACAAATGTATACAGTTATGTAATCAACAGTCCAATCAAGATGTAGAACATGTCCATCAACCCAGAAACTTGCCTTCTGCTCCTCTGTGTGATCCTCTACCATGAGACAGTTTCTGTAATCTCTAATCTCATTTCTTATAGTTTTGTCTTTTCCAGAATTCCGTAAAAATGAAATCATACAGTATGTAGTCTTATGACTAACTTCTTTCACTAAGCATACTATTTTTTTAATTTTTTAATTTTATTTTTTTAAATACAAAAAAAACCCAAGGAAATGCAAACATTCCTATTTTGATCATTCCATTCTACATATATAATCAGTAATTCACAATATCATCACATAGTTGCACATTCATCATCATGATCATTTCTTGGAACATTTGCATCTATTCAGAAAAAGAAATAAAATGAAAACAGCAAAAAAATTTATACATACCATATCCCTTACCCCTCCTTTTCATTGATTACTAGCAT